>JAXGGA010007965.1:0-59517 GCA_038373865.1 Uloborus plumipes
AGTTACAATTTGCAAAAATTGAAAAGAAGCGCAGGCTCAAACTCGTATGCAAATTAAGCCCTGATACATCCATGGATATGTTGCAAGTACGAAATGTATCTTCTCCGAAATGCAGGGATGCTCTGATTCAGTATCGATTTTCTGAAAAACGTTCTAGTGCGGGACAACTCCTCGTCTAGACGAGGAGCTTTCCCCGGAATCCGAGAGATCATCGATCTTGCCTTCGCCGACCTTGGCCTGAAAGCTCTGCTTAGTTTTAGCAATTTTTAAGGGAATTCCTTTGGGTACATATATACAAAAATGACAGCACAGGGAAAGTTGTAAATTTGAGAACATAATCACGGCCGCTACGAACTTAAATTTTTCGTAAGGGGGAATTCTTAACTACGCGAATGAAACTTAGAATTTTACCGAATAATAAATCATGAGCAACCACGCCAGTGATGAATTTGTTAATTTTCCAGAACGGAACGCCTGCCAGAAATGGGACACCGGTGTCCCACAGAACGAAACACTGATTTCCCATGAATATTTTACCTTTTACGCAGAAAAGGGACTCCTTTTGTCCTAAGCTGTATTACATAACCAGAAAATTATTAAAATGCTAAATATAATATTTTCCCCTTATTTTGACGTTAATTAATGTAGAATAATTATCAAAGTATGATAAAAAGCGTTGATAAAATTCAGCGTCAAAGTGTTAAGGGAATTTCTCTGGGTACATACATAAAAATGTCAACACAGGGAAATTTATAAATTTGAGAACATAATCACGGCGCTACGAACATAAATCTTTCTGACGAAAGTTTAATGTTACTTTTTAAATAAAAATTCAAAATATGAACTTCTATTTCAAGTTTCTTTGAAATAAGTTGTTATAACACTTATAGTAAAAACGTATCATAATTTGTTTTTAATATGTAAGAACTAGCCGGGTACCCGGCCCTGCCCGGGTTTCTTTGGGTGTAGGGTGGTTTATTGAAACTCATTCATAAATTTCTCAATACTAAAGTGCATATCTATAAACATAATAGCTACTTCTGTAAACAATGGCTATGTTATGGATAAACTATAAGAAAAAAATAATGCAAGCTAAAAAAAAATAGCAAGCTACAAATAATGTTTGAGTAAATAGGAAATGTTATAAGCTTGGTATATTAAAATAAATATATATTTACAGTATCAATCGCACTGAAATTAACCATTTCCAAATATTGCTCGTTAAATAAGTCCCATTATTAGTTTCTATCCTCGTGACAACATTGGTGAGGTGAAAACATCTTATGTACCTAATTTAGAAATTTTTTTGACTATAAACACTTTCTATTCTCTAACTATTGCCAAAATCAATTCCCTTTTTATTTACCACGTTAGCGATTATTGGCATAAATGAATATAAAAATCCTAAGAAAGCAATAAATTTCATACTTACTCCAGCGAAGCCTAGGTTCAAAATTTTCACCATGATTACTATTAATATTGTTGTTGCATGGCAACCAAATTTTTGCAACAATGCACTGAAAATTTAATTATTTAATGGGGAAATTAAATGAAATTTACTATTTTCCATAATAACTTTTTTAAACTAAGCTTTTTAGAAATAAATTATAGCTTATCCTGCTCTCTGTTACTGTAGCTATCTAACGGTGCAAAAATGGTTAAAATCGGTCCAGTAGTTTGGAAGATTACCCCGGACATACGTTTTCAAAAGTTGTCTTTTATGTATATAGATTGGCGAGTACTGTTAGTTGTGACTGCACGAGCTTGACAAACCATTTTATAAGCTAAATTTTATCTCGTTCCATGAATTTATCTCGGTACGGATGGGAAATCACACTAGGTTGCTGTGAACTTCTAGAAATTTTCTTTATCAGTAAATTTTCTCCTTCGATTCGGCAAATTCGAAGGCAGTATTGATTTAAAAGAAAAAAAAATATATATTTCCGTTTTTAACTGATGATTCTTTCTATATAATTCTATACTTTATAAGTGACAAGTAATACTAGCCCAAGGGCGGATCCAGCTTCTGGCTAAGGTCATTTTCGGAAAGGGGGGTGTCAAAGTGCAATTTTTGGGCAAAAATGAGGGATTTTGACAATTTTTTCGTAATTTAAGTACCAAAAATGCAATTTTTTGCTATATTTTGTCGGTTAAGGGGGGGGTCATGACCTCCATGACCCCCCCCCCCCCCTCTGGATCCGCGCCTGTACTACCCAAGCTTCGATTATCGATTGGATATAAGGACTGGATTGGATACAAGACTTGGATATAAGGATTGTATTGGGGGGATATGGGACTTTGCACATCAATAGAACTCCTTAAAATATTGAATACCTTTAAATAATGGAGTGGTGTTCCTATTAAGCACAAAAGCCGTATCTGCCACTTTTCAATATTGAGTTGAACCTCACAATATTGAGTTGTTACTAACAGGTGTTTTTTTTTTTTTGTAACTTATTTAACCTAAATGCAATGTTCTATGGCCATTTGAGAACGGGAAATAGTTCTTAAAAAATGTTGTAAAAGTATCATCTGAATCAAATACATGAGGCGCAAAACTTTAAAGAGCAATATCTCAATTGTAAATCGTCATCAGACTGTAGATACTATTTTTGTGCTTTGCACGTCAGTATTACAACTACACATAGGATGCATTTAAAAAAAAAAAAAAAAAAAAAAAAAAAAAAAAAAAAAACCCTTCGAAATGCTGCTGAGACCATTCTTGTCTATTCTTATGTAAAAAGGACCCCTTGAATCCAAATGTGATCGAAATTTTCTCCCATCACCCCCTCCTCCACTCTATAAATCCCACCCCCTATTTTTTTCAGTTTACAACTTCAGAGCCATTATTTTTATTTGGAGGGGCGGGGAGCATTATTTTAACCGCTTAGATACTTCTAAGGGGTCAAGAGGTGAAACATTTTAAAGTATGAGCATTTGAAGCAAGTTGGGAGACTCATGGGGATATCGCCCCCTAAATTACATTAAAAATAATCGAAAACTATATTTTTTTTAAGTGAAGGGGGGGGGGGGATAGCGATCACATTTGGATTCACTTTGTTCCTTTCACATAAGAATTAGCAAGAATGGTGTCAAAACCATTGCCGATTAAAGGGGGGGGGGGAAACAAGTGTTTAATATTTTCAAGTGCAAAAAGTGTGCAAAAGTTTTATTTCGATCGTAGTGACACTTGGGTAGGGTAGCTTGTCAGTGTATCCTAATAAAGGGTTAAAAAATAGTAATGTTTAAAAAAAATCCCATTTATTTTTTTCATCCTGTTATAAAAGTGTTTGTTGCCGATCAAAAAAAAAAAAAAAAAAAAAAAAAAACATGCTCAATATTTTTAGTTTTATCGACATTCAAAGTTTTATTCTAATCGGAGATTGATACTTGTGAGTGATTCTGCGTTGCGACTGTAGTTAACCTTTAAATTCTCTATAAACTTAAACAATTTGGATTGAGAACATCAAACTCCGGGCAGCGTTTTTGCAATTAGCGTTCCGGACACCGAATATTATTAACAAAACCTTTCTTTCATCCTTTGAAAGGATGCGGTTGGGGAGCGTCGGGGGACGGGGGGTTGCATTTACGAAAATGTACTTTGAAAACAATTTATTTTTCTTCTGATTATTTTAGGAATAAAGAGTTAGAGAGAGAGGAACATGGAGAAATAGCCTAGTCTAAACATTTTAATATTTTTTTTCCAGTGAACACGTTTTTCACTCTATTAATAGAATTTCAATTAAATAACAATCATACTTTAACAACACTACAGAGTTCAAAATAGGAGAATTAATTTGAAAAATGCATAAATTTATTCACATAATCATCAAAAATGTACAAATGTAGTTTCTAGAGAACTTTGTACTGATTGCATACATGTTTTTAAACAGAAATGCATTTTTTTAAAAAACTTAATTGCAATTTTGTAACATTTTTCAAGCTGATTTTCACAATTTAGTATGATTTTTCCGGAATGTGTATTTGATTTTTTTCAATTCAAGCAAAAACTCTGAGAAAAATTGCATTCTTTCAGAATACGACTTCACGAGAATGAAAGAAATCTTTTCAAGCATTCAACGCTTGGAATGGATTTCAAAATTCCAATTGGAATTTACACAATTAAAAACCGCGCCATCTTTAAATTGAACAGATAAGAGGTAAAAGCTCAGAGCAGCAACATCGCTAATATAAGCATAATGCAGTCAAGTTGCGCTCCTGAATCGCGTAACTGCATTATTTTGCAGAAATTCTAGTATCATCGATCTTGTCTGGACATTCGACCTTGACTCAACGGAGAAAAAAAAATCCTATTAGCATTTTTTTCGTACTTCCTCATAATTCATTTTGTTGAATCACATTTCCCATCATTTTTCCAATCGATGATCATTTACCGTTGTGTAAATAAACTTTTTAAAGTGTAGTTCAATTTTCATTTTTGATTTAAGTTTCCTTTTTTGACTGTGGTAGGACATTGAAAAATGTGAAAATTTCGTCTGTTAAGAATTTCGCGGAAATGCTGTCATTTATTTGATGGGGAGTCGATTCAACTGGCTATGAACTACTGGATCCCACCCCGGCTAGTCCACCTTTTATAGCATCCGGTTTGATCAAACATATTTTTTCGAAAAAGTGAGTTTTTAGAAATATGAACCACTACCGTTTCGTAAGGATTGATCTCTCGCCCAATTTCTTCCATTGAAAAATCAAAATGCATTTTCGCTTTTTCTTTTTCTTTTTTTAAATGAAGTAAATTGCTAGAAATTTCTGAATTTTGTATAAGATTCGTTTGTTTGAAATATTCGTTAAAATGAAAGCTTTTATCAACTGCTGAAATTGGAGATTTCTGATTGATTTAATCATGATACAAAATTGCACTTGGTGATTTCGTTAAATTGAGCTTAAAGTTTGAAACAGATTTTTTTTTGTCTATTACAAACTGAATTTTTTAGAACTTATTGAGAAAATACTTATTAAACTGTTCAAACTTAAAACTTTTTGAGAGAGAAAGAAAACAATATGAATTTTTTTCTTTAGTAGCAAACTTAGAATGCTTGGCGTGAACGAAATTTTTGAACAAAAACAAATCATTGTAAAGTAAGTAAAAATGAAACTAAAAGATGCTTTCCTACCCCCCCCCTTTTTTTTTGCCCCTCTCACCTTTGACCTACATTAAAATAAATACGGGTGCTGATCGAAATTCGTCAAACTAAAGTTGGTTAGCATTTAAAAACATTGAATTCCTATAAAATTCATAGAAGTTCATGAAATAGGCAATATTGCTTGAACTTATGTGCAAAATGAATGTATGCACGGCAGTGAAAACTACCGGCAAAAGAACCAGTTTTTATAATCCGCTTCAATGAAATAAATTTTATCGATATATAGACCAACGAGCTAATTTATAGTGAAGAAAAGGATTCTTAATATTTCTAGAAGAAAAGCCAATGTAATTTACTATATTTAATCAAAAAAACCTACTTACATTTACCTGTCACTATTAATTTGTTACTGAGTTGGTTCATGCAAGGTAAACAGTGCCTCGATGTTTCTCATTTTTAAAACTTAATATTAATTCTTGTTAATATGTAATGTAATAGTGCAATATGTATACATACAATGGACTGTTACCAGTAAACCTGTCTTTTATGTTGTGTATACTGCTATGGTATGTATTACACTTGGTGAATTGATGATTTCTTTAAACGTCGTGCATATGGTAAAATAAAAATTAAAAAAGTTCAGAACTTGATAACAGAATATGCTATATTTTTTGTAATATATAAGTAGAAAACGAGGATGCAAATTTTCCGCATTTGATCACAGTTATGCATTGTGGATTAGCTTGTCTGTAACTGCAACGGTGTGTGACAAACCGCCAAAGCATGCCAGCTACGAAACAATGGCAGCTGCCTATCGGAACTCCATTGTAGCTATGTATGTTATATTTATTTATTCGCGTTTTTATTCCTGTTCGCCCGAGTGTGGATGCTTCAAATTATGTTTTGTTCCGACTTTTTCTCTCTATTTTTATTCTTAGGCAACTGTTTTTATTTTCTCCAACAAAACGCTTTGATGCCCTTAATGAAGTTTGGTGTCCTCCATTTTGCGCTATGAGAAAAGGTCGGTAAACTTGAACTCGGGCTGCTATCATGTCTAGTAAATCTTCTCTCCCTTGTCAGATTCTTTGTGTACAATTGTATCTGTTAAGTTCTTTTCATTCGGTATGCAAGCGAATCCTTGCATTGTTCTCAAAATGTGTGCTTGAAATGCGTATTGGAAAACTCACCTTTTCAAAATCGTTTTGCTATGATCCTTATTTTTCCAAAACTTGCTGTTTCAGAAGTTTCTGAATCCAGAGAGCAGTTTGATGTTGCATGCTCATAGTTCTTAAATTTTCGAAGTGCGCGTTTTATTCTTTAAAAATTGTTTTCATGATTCGAGCTCTAAGAAAAATGGGCGAAAGTACCCTTTACAGAACTGCTGTATTTTCAGTAGAATTTCTGTAGAAAGACAAGTGCTGTAGGTCTATGGAGGAGGTTGGGGGTGACGCATTTATCATACAGGGAAAATTTGTAATTGGGTTATCGGATTTTTATTTGGCTATAAACACCGTTAAATTTCTTCGCCAGCTATAATTTCACAAACAGACATTTGTTTCTCTGAAAACATTCGGTTTTATGCCACTTTATAGGATATGTGCATTATTTTGAAAGCAATAAACTGAATATTTCTGGGAACAGGTCCTCCCCCCCCTTCTCTACTTACATCTTTATCACTGACTTTACCGTATGTAATGTAAATCAGGAAACATGAAAAAGTGTTTTTCCCCCTCTTAGTCTCATATTCTAAGCCCTATTTATTAAGTATTGATTATTATTTTCAGGACAAACAAATCTTTCTAATTCTGACATGCGTAACAAATATTTTAAGTAGGAAAGATAACCTTTGTGCTTAAAATAAAAGCAAATAAGCAGTTTCGGCATTACAAGGAACGCCGATTTCAATAAGCAAAATGTGAGCATATATGAATAATAAAGACATTCGACAAAGGACTTTTGTCGGATGTCTGCCAGCGCCCGTAGTCACTTCTTTTTACCCCTGACTTAAGTTGTACGCAGTGCTTAACCAAAAACAATCAAAAATGATTTTCTAATTCATGAAATGTGTGAGGCACACACAATACAATATGTGCTATGTCAGTTACTATTTCAGTAGGGTTGTGAGTACCTGGAACAGCTTATCGGAGGAGGTTGTTATGAGTAAGGGAGTTGATCACTTTAAGAGGGCCTTGGATATTTATTGGGGATTGTAATTTGACTAGGACCAGCTAGTCCTAGCTGGGCCTAGAGCCTGTAACTGGTCGTCATCTTTTGTATTTATGTTTATAAGGAAATAGAGAGAGAGAGAGAGATGAAAAGGTTGTTTTGATATATGGAGGAAAATCTGCAATATGAAATTTCTTGATCCAAAAAAGTTCTAATGCACAAGTTATATTCATTTGAATAATCATTTTGTGTTCGTCCCCTTGTTGAGCTCTTATCAAGGATAAAGGCTGCGAGATGACATATCAGAACGTATAAAGTTTCCCAACTTGTTTTAAGAGACTCAATTTCACCTGGCAGTAGGTGTGTATGCTTATCCTCATTTTTCTTTATCGCCACTCCCTTATTTCACTATCTAATGCACTATTTTCAGATTTCTCTTCTATCTCTCGGTGCTGTTTTTTTTTTCTGATTAAAAAAAAAAATCTCTTTAGAACTTGGAGGTATAGAAATCTTAAGCCTCAGTGGGAGAATTGCAGATTAAAAGTTATATGCAGATGAAGATGCATTAGCACAGCGTTTCTCAACCTTTTTTGACTCGTGCACCGGCAAATACAAAATCCGTGCAGAAAGATTCGCCGGCCGGTGAAGGGTGTTTTCTTTTTTTCACCTTTTTTGGTGGGGGATCGCACAGACATTTTTTTAGGAAACAAACAAATAAATGAGTAATTAACTTAAACTTACTTCACACTAAAGAAATGTCACAAAAATAAAAACCGCAAAGATAAGTGATTGTTGTAACATTTTTACAAAAATTAACATTTGAACAAATCATAGAAAATAATAAAAAATATTCACAAAATTCGCTTTAAAATGTCTTACAAGATATTACTTATTTTGGAGAAAATAAATTTTTTTAAACGTGAGCGATCAAAACTTGAGGGCCGGCCAAATTGTTCTGTGAACCGGTGCCAATCCGCCGCACTACCGATTGAGGATCGCTACATCAGCAGATAAAATCACATTTTCCACATTTCATGTCTTGATTAAAAATCCTATGCCCGAAGACTTCAATGTGACCTTGTGATTCTTAATTGAATCTGTGTTTCAAGAAGATTTTGCAATAGGTTATAGTCGGATAATACAAAAGCACAATGCGCACGCCGTGCGTGGATACATTTGCAGCTGTGCAGATACATTTGCTGTGGATCTGTACTTCACCCAATAATTGTTCATTAATATTAATATTAAACATTGATTTTCTTCAAAATCTGTTGATAAATTATTGAAAAAGTTCACCTTTTGCTTTTATAAATACATAATTAAGGCAAAAGGCATTGTCTTACTAAAAAATTTTGCACAGAGTATCGATAACTTAAAGCCTTATAACTAAAATACTCCTTCATCTCTAAGTTTGTGTTGAGTCACAAACTCTTGAGAAAGCAGTGGCAACTTCCTATTACTCGAACTACCAATAACTCTAAGCTTTTATCCGGTCCCTTAGGACTTCAAGTTATCGAGACTCGACTGTATTGTTTTTTACCTGCAGATAGTTTTGACTTGTGTGAGCGGATACTTTACATTTTTATCTTACTAAGGGTAAGATAGAGAAAAAAGACAAAAAAAAAGAAAAAAAAAGAAAAGAAACACTCCTGGGGGGGGGGGGGGGAGACTTTGGCAAAAAAAATTTCAGAAATTCTGCAGAAGAACCCAAACTAAGAAATTTTTTGGGATATTTTACAGTATCTCCCATCGGGATTAAACTCTGCCTGTGGTTTTGCCCTTCACACAATATTTTTTAACCCATCAGCATCAATACGAAAAACACAAGTGGGATGAAATTAATGTGCATTCTTCTTCAGGCAGACTTTGCATATTCCCCCTTTACGGACACATTTGTTGTTTGAACTATTTTTCCCCTTGTTGCTTTACTCAGTAGTTCAGTAATTTTGTTGCTTATGGGATTGAATACAGTATGAAATTCTGAATAAGCTTCAGAAGATATCCTCTTAGAAAATTGGCTTATTTTCTCTGAGCAGTGGAATTCTTTCAGTACATTAACGTCCATCTCGATCAATATCTGATTTACCGAGAACTAACGGAACGTGTCCAGCGGAAGATTATATTTTCATGTCTGTCACGCAAAAGTCATTTTGACATATTTCGCTTGCCCCTGGTTGGAGTTCCTGATTACTGCTGAAGGTCGATGATTCCAAATACAGGTGTACTTTGGCGACATGATGGCCAATAAATAATTTGGAGCACGTAATAAATTTGCTATAACGGTTGATGGACAGCTGCAGCTGCGCAGTCTTATATTTATGGAAACCGTAATCATGCAGGTTAATCTGGTAAGTTGTTATAAAACTGAACGATCGAAGAAAATTTGTGAACCTGTGATGTGTTGCTGACCTCCTGCTAGTCTTTTTTATTAGGATTACTAAGTTGTACTGTTTCTATGGTTCTTTAGTTTCACACAAAAAGTTATATTTCGGAAAGATATGCTGAATTAAAAATTTTGAAGAACCGTAAGATTTTACTGATAACTATTAATAAATAACATATTTAACAGCATAGTGTAACACCTAGTCTGTGAATAGGTAGTATACTTATGCGTCATTAATGTATTAAGTGTATGTGTCCTAGTATTAATAAATAACGTATGTAACAGCATGGTGTAACACCTAGTGTGTGAATAGCTAGTATACTTATGTCATTAATAATATATTAAAGGCAGCAAAAACTTTAATTAACGCTCAAAACGACTATGGAATTTGCGAAAACTATCATTTTTTAAACATTTTTGATCAACTACAGAACATCGCAATACGTGTACCAAATTTAAAAAATAACTTGTGTTATTAATTATACTTTAATGTTTGAGCTATTAATTTTTTTTTTAAAACTGGAATCAACTGTAGCAAACCCTCACAGGGGTCGGAAGTAGCGCGCTACAAGTAGCGAAACTACTGTAGTAGCTACATTTTTTAGTAGTTTGTAGAGTAGCACACTACTTTTAAAAAAAAGTAGAGTAGTGAGTAGCGCGATACAAAAAAAAAAATAGTTTGTAGCGATTTCTGGAAACTACTTTTAAATTAAAAAATAAATAAATGAATGAAAAAAAATTTTTTTTTTAAGAGAACGAAGGAAAAAAACAGGATTTAGTTGACTCTGACTGGTGCAAATCTTGCACGAGTACAGCAGTGGGCGAATGAGAAATAAGAACCATAAAAATATGAGTTGATACATCATTTTGACGAAATACATTATATCTGTTTGATGTTATGGGTTTATTTGGGTATCGTAAGTTTTATATTCCTTCAAATAATTTTTATGTTCCTAAATATTCTCTGGCAAGAAATTAAAACGAAATTGAAGGTTGAATTCTTACAATCTTTCAACTTTTGAATCCTTTTTTGTGGCGAATAGTGATGCAACGAATATTCGGCCGAGACCGAATATTCCGCCTATTCGGCCCCTCCGCTGAATATTCGGCTTCGGCCGAATACCTATTTAACTATTCGGCCTTGGCCGAATACTGTGCAAAAAAATTATTTAATTTTCGCAATTTTAAAGTTTTATACATTTTTAATTATTTTTATGTTTAATGGGCATTTTAAGTGCAATCTTGTTATACTATGATGCTTAGTAATTTTTGAGGGTATTCACTAATTTTATTGTCAACTTAAACTGGGTGTACTACAAACCTTGACCTTCTTAATACATAAAATAATCTACAAAATCATAGAATAAAGCAGAAAAACAAAATACTTTTTCTTTCTTATTACAAGGGTTGGTATACTTATTTTATGAAATTAATTGTTGTACATAAAAGATTTAAATTAATAAAAATTAAGCATAAATCATACATGAAACAATAGTCAGTTCTTTCTTTATCAAAATAAAATGCGTAAAAATGAAATAGTATGATAGAAATATGCTTCCTTCCCGATCTTTTATTTAAAAAAAATTGAATATGAGAATTTAAAATATAAAAATAGCATTGTTAATTCCGATTCATAACATTTCAAAAATATTCTTTGTAATATTTGCAATTGTGAAAATCATAAAGCTAAGTTTTTTCTGTGCAAACAGATTATGATGCAGAAAACATTTTTAGGAGATAGGTCTCTTTCTTTTTCTTTTCTTAAAATTTTGCCAGATTTGGAAAATAAGTGTTCATTACATTTGATAAATGTAGTGAGCATCTCGTTCCGAAATTCACTTTCTGCTCTGTTAAGATAGGTTCGGAAATTTAATTCTCACTACTTAAACCATTTTAATTTTTCAAATTCGGGTTCTAAGAACGATAACGGTCGATTTTTGTCGTGGTGCCTACACGAATAAAAGTATGAGTTATCTAAATATTTTTTTTTTTGTTGAAATACCTTCAAATATTAACATTTCTCATAGAAAAATATGGTTTGTTGCTACTAATTTTGGTAAATGTTAACACTAAGTACAATGAAAAACTGTATGATACATTTCCACGCTGAATCATTTCAGTTTATTTTTTCCCCTTATTTATTTGGGAGAGTTTTATGAAATACTTTTTTAGAAGCTTAAATATAGAGCTTTGGTCTTTAAAAACAATTGGTAAGGAAGTACATTCTTCTTTGGTCTTCATTTTAGTATTTTTTTGGCTGAATATGGCTGAATATTTTTGAAATTTGAACTAATGCTACCATTTTCAAAAAAAAAATACACCAAATTATTTTTTAAAATCTTTAATAAGCTATATTGAACTCATAATCAAACAAAAGTGTGCTTTAAATGCAACCTTTGCTTTGATTATTAACAAAAACAAGTTAACTATTCGGCGGCCGAATAGCCGTATTCGGCCAAATCACTATTCGTTGCATCCCTAGTGGCGAATATTCGAAAAATTGTTTTAAAGAAATCTAAAAGTTAGAAATTTTAGCAAAAAAAAAAAAAGGAACAAAAAGGCAAAGTAACAAATAAATTCAAAGACAATTCCTAGAATTCTATTCCATATTCAAAAGAGTTAATTTTTTGTATAAACCACTTTTCGAATTTTTTCGGTCAATCCTTAAATGGTGAATGCTTTTTATTTAATTTTTTTTTTAAAGTAGCGAAGTAGCGGCTACAATTCAAAAGTAGTTTATAGTCGCTACATTAAAAAAAAGTAGTTATAGTTGTAGTTAACTACATTTATAACAAAGTAGTTGTAGTTGTATTTCGCTACAAAATAAATGTAGTTCTTCCAACCACTGAACCCTCATTAATACGAATGATGTTAAACCGAACTTTGTTTAATCCGGCCAGCTATTTAAATGTTCATATTATAAAAATAGCAAGCGATTTAGCGCAATAATCTTTTATTTTGTATTTGTGTAATGCATTCAAAAATTTTCTCTTGTGCAGTTTTATACTTTATTCTCTTGAACTCAAAATACAATTTTTACAGCATAGACAGTAGTTTGTTTCAGAATTCATAGCGTATTTTGTTTTATTCATACTTTCTGGATGACCCTATTAGGCCTGATTAATGAGGTTCTATTGCATGAAGTTTTAGAACATGGACATATTGCTAGATGGGTGGCGTTGCAAACTGTAATTATTTTATCATTTCACTTTGTCCTGTCCCAACTATTTCACTTCACCCCACATTCCACAGATAGCATAAATGTAGAAGAAACTTTAAAAGAGATGCCGTTCTCATGTATTTCTCACCGCCTTCTTTTCACGCTCGAAATGATAATAAATCAAAATTTTGTCTGTCATTGAAAGCTTTCATCTCAGTATCAGCATTCATAACTTATTTGCATAATTGTACAGACTATTTGGAAGATTCATGTTACTCGAAAAATTGCAGGGATGTTTTTTTTTGGTGGCAGGTGAATCATTGTGTCGTGACCGTATTTATCGCCAACAGTTAGCCAAAATAGATGTTCCCAGTTAACAAACCTTCACCTTTGAGTTCGCGTAGGCGTGGAAACCATCACGATAGCAAGCTGTCGATTACTTGCTTGAGTGGATAAAAGTGAAGTGTAAACAAACTTTTTTCTCTTAAAAGAAATATTCCTTGCTGCGTCACATTAAAACTTAAAAGTAAGTGGAGAAGAATCACAGTAAAGCTCAGTAATTTGTCGAAAAAAGAATTATGTACGTTAAGCAACAATTGTTGATTTGTGGAATCCTTATTTTCTTTTTTCCTATCCATATCGGGCATTCGACGTCTGAGACTTCGTCATATTTTTTTAACCATATCTGAAACAACTGAATTACTTCATAGCTAAGAATTCAATTTCTTTTTAAATTTTAATTTTTTCGAGCGAAATATTTTATTGTGCCAAATCATGTTACATCAAAATGTACGTATCATTAAAAATGTTTGTTTTCTATTCACTCCGGTGTCCCGGTTGAACCTTCCAGAAATACGGCAAGCCTACGAATAGCGAATAAGTTTACTTTTGAAGCTGTGTGCATCCTTTTTTTTTTTCTTCAAAATGGCGACCAAAAGTGCAAAAGTAGCCACCATTTTTTGGGACTTAGGTCGTCAGTGGTTCCTATTCAGAATTCCTAGCATAGAACTTTAGTCCGCATGCTTAATATAGAAATTACTTTTTAATTTCTGCATTTCTTTACCTCTATTTCTGTATACGTTTGTTGTAGGAAAAACAAATCGGATCCCGGGTTTGAAAATCTTGGTAATTTCAACTGGACAGAAGTCCAATTATATTCGTCTTTTTCACTTGGGAACAAACAATATTTGAAGCAATGTTTTCTCAAAATCATTCGAACCATTAAAAGTCTTTACTTGAAAGAAGTGGCTCCTCAACTTTTCCGATTCGTTATACCCTATGAAACATTAGAATTTTCTCACTACACTCTCTGAGGAGTTCATCTCTATAAAGTTTGAGTACAATGACAACATGATCGTTTCGCGGTACCCCCTGCTCTTCCAGCGGCACCCATCGGTGCCTCGGCACTTATTTCGGAATCCCTGCTTCAAAGAAATAACTACTTAGGCTGTTTTTGCATTTGTGTGAAGGTCGGAGGGAAAAAGTGCTTGTTCTTCTACGAGAGAGCGAAAAACCCGCTCTCATACGTCACGTGCAAGTACGCATTTTTTCTGCATCACTTCCGATGAGTCATCCGACAGTAGTTGATTTGATAGCAGACAGATAATTTCCTTTCCACCAGCACGTTGCTCCCATTTCCATACTGCAACTTAATTTTGTAATTTTGGCTTAACGAACTCACTGTTTACATGAGAGATCGGTTTCAGTCACCAGACTAGCTAAATGGTTTTAAGTAGATACAGTGCGATGTATCTGAAATGAGAGTTCTTAATTCCTTTTAAGAAACTAAATTATGCAAGGGCGGATACAAGGGAGGGGCGATGGGGGCGATCGCCCCTCCCTTGAGGGTCTCTTTTCCAGCAGTTTTTAGAGTTTGAAGTTCAAAAGAGACAATTTTAGTTGATCTTTGATGATACACTAGGTGGCCAAAAGTATCCGGACACTTTCAAAAATTCACATTTTTACATATAGCTCTAGAAATAAGTGATCAATTGTTCCTTAACTTTAGTCATACAAAATATAGGCTTCACCGAACATTTCCAAGTTGAAATTAAATTACCCTTGCATTTGGGGGATGACAAGAAAGGGGGTTGAAAGAAAAACCGCTTTTTGACCATAACTCTTCGAAAATAGCTCGGAATAAGCTATAAATTTCAGTAATTATTAAGCATACTATGTATAACTACTGTACAAATTTTTATGAACGTACCAATCTTACTTCTGAAGATATGAAACATTTTTTTAAAAACGGCAATTTTATTTGAAGGGTTTTTGCTCAGAACACACAGAGTTTTTGATCAAACCTAATCAAAACTTCAGGAAAGATGACAAAATACAACAGAAGGAACATACTAACACGGTAAATAAAAATATTAAAAATACGACGAGATATGAACGTTAAAAGGAAATAATTTTTCACGGCGCATGCGCGAACGACAGAAATTTATAACTACAAAAATATTGTACCCTGATTTATACTGCATCTTATAAAAAAAGTTCCAGTTGAATATCATGAAAATTGAAAAAGATATCAGCGATCTAGTGAGCTGAATTTCATTCATTCGCAGACAATACATAAATGGCGAGGGGTTGTCCACAAATAGTGTGGTGACAATCGAGCATTTTTTTCAATGTTAAATTGTATACAGTTTGAAAATTTGTATTCTGCATAGAAGTCACATTTCGCCTTTTCGGCCAAAAAGACCTTTTACGTAGGTGGCCAAAAGTTATCCGGACACCCCTGAAACGTTGGTTTTGAACGATGACGCAATAACCTTTAATTTAAAAAAAGCTCTTTGTGGTTAGACCCTCACTGATTATGTATTGTCTGTGAATGAATGAAATTCAGCTCACTAGATCGCTGATATCTTTTTCAATTTTCATGATATTAAACTGGACCTTTTTTTATAAGATGCAGTATAAATCAGGGTACAATATTTTTGTAGTTATAAATTTCTGTCGTTCGCGCATGCGCCGTGAAAAATTATTTCCTTTTAACGTTCATATCTCGTCGTATTTTTAATATTTTTATTTACCGTGTTAGTATGTTCTTTCTGTTGTATTTTGTCATCTTTCCTGAAGTTTTGATTAGGTTTGATCAAAAACTCTGTGTGTTCTGAGCAAAAACCCTTCAAATAAAATTGCCGTTTTTAAAAAAATGTTTCATATCTTCAGAAGTAAGAGTGGTACGTTCATAAAAATTTGTACAGTAGTTATACATAGTATGCTTAATAATTACTGAAATTTATAGCGTATTCCGAGCTATTTTCGAAGAGTTATGGTCAAAGCGGTTTTTCTTTCAACCCCCTTTCTTGTCATCCCCCAAATGCAAGGGTAATTTAATTTCAACTTGGAAATGGTCTGTGAAGCCTATATTTTCTATGACTAAAGTTAAGGAACAATTGATCACTTATTTCTAGAGCTATATGTAAAAATGTGAATTTTTGAAAGTGTCCGGATACTTTTGGCCACCTAGTGTATTAAGGGAATGGGTGCGGGGATTTGGGGCTCTGATCTGGAAATTTTTCGAAATGGAAGACCAAACATTTGTAATCTAGATGTGTTAACAAGGATGCATGGCGAAAAAAATGGGCAAGTAAGAAAAAATAAATCAATCGCCCCTCCCTTGGAACATTTCTGGATCCGCCCTTGACATTATGTTCTTCATATTACGAAGAATAAATGAATCTAATCGGAGTTTACACATTTACATTAAATTTCGACTCAAAAAAGAAAAAGTATATGAAGTTTCCCTGTCTCATAAATATAAAGACATTTGAAAATGCTTCATGTGAAAGTTTTTTTCAAATGTTCCAGCGTAGAATTAAACATGCGCCCGAAAATACTCTTTAAATTTCCCAAACGAGCTAACTTGTTTGATTTGCGAAGATGTTTTGGACCATTGCTCTTACAAAAGATGCTGTAGAAAACGTTGATTTGAAGCTAATGGCTGTTTAAAGCCTATAACTTAAAATTTCAACTATAGAAAACAATCTTGTGAACAGAGTCGGTCTCTTAGTTCAATTGCAAGATCATGGCGACTTGTTAAATCCTAAAAAGTGCCACTCCATACGTTTGATGGTATTGTCTCAAAAGACACAGTACATCGTCGTATAAGACAATAAGTAATTTTGTGTGCCGACTAGGGATGCACCGATAAGCAAATTAGCCGATTACCGATAAATCGGCAGTTGATAATCGGCCGATTAATCGGTCTAGCCGATTAATGATTAAAATTGTTGTTTTCAGTACTACCAATTTCACAGTTACAGTTTTTTCTTCGTTTTTTTATAATTCTAACTGTTGAAATAGTTCCTAATTTTTTCTTTCCATTTTCTTAATTTTTCAAAATAATTTCAAAATTTTATCAAATTTCTCTGAGCTAATTTTCATATTATTGTCAATAATATTGCATTAACACATTGCTAATTATGTAAACTAGACATGAAAATTCAAAAAAAAGAGGGGAGTCTGTGTGGTGAGCAATCTAATATTGAAGCTCTTTCAATTTCAATTTTTCAATTATTATTAGCTATGTAATTCAAGACTTTTATTCTTTGTGAAAATTGAAGATTATCTAAAAGCAGGGAGAAAAGTATCGACGCATGAAAAATGCTGCTACATTAACTATGTGTATTTTTATTCAAAATAGGAGAATTAATGTATTAAAAACTTTACATCAACGGTGAGGATTATTATTACTGTTAATAAAATTATTCATCATAATTTCTTAGTAAAGGTTTACTTTAAAAAGTAATATTTAAAAATTTTTTCCGCCGATTAATCTGCCCGATTTTACCGATTATTGATAATCGGCAAAGTGGCCGATTATGGTCGATTAATTGGTACTGCCGATTAATCGGTGCATCCCTAGTGCGGACAGTTGCTCAATTCCTTCACTAAAAAAACGAATTAAGGGGGGGGGGGATTCTGATTTTGAAGATTTTGTACATCGAAGGGACGAATGGATGCTGGTCATTTTTTCAGATGAAAATAAATTTCACTTGGAATTGGAGCTTAGATCGCCTAGAACCCAGATGGTTGGAGTTCCTACAAGTAAGATTTAACCTCGAATCTCTTCAGTGGGACAGAAAGGAGGAAAGAGTTTGTGAAGTGCCTTCTTCTGTTATGGAACTGCAGATATTTATTCTGAAAGTAAACAACTAGAGAATGTGCAGAAGTGGTCAATAGTCACTTGTTGTCAATTGATGAAACTCACGGTGGTCAAAAAAAAAAAAAAAAATCTCATCAATGTTTATATCATGGCGTGGCCAGCACGTAGCCCTGATTTCAAGTCCTGAGTTGAGTTGATGGATTTTTTTTTCTCGTCGATAGAAGAATATATATAATGCTATTCGGACGTTTCTATGACGAAAGCAACGAAAAATTGCAGTATTTTGCATGTATTTTGTTTGCCCCAAACCAATTGCAAATTTTTTTCCTCGTTTCACGAAGCATTTAAATTTTTGTGATTCATTTTTGACGTAACGCTACTATTTTACGCAATAGATTTGATAAAATGTCAAACAACGACTCAGCCACTTGCGTAAAATTCTTTCAGTAACTCATAGCAGTTATTTCTATCAGCTATTTCTATTCTAAAGTTGTTTGAAGCAGTATCAGTTTCATTTTTTGTTTCCTATTACCAGTGAAACCATTGTACTAAAAGCTACTTATTCATCAACGTCTATTAATTCGAAAAAGATTTTTAAATTGCTCATTATACTTATTTGAATATTGAATGTCATCCATGCATGCAATCATCTCTTAAATTATTCAAAGCTGTTTATTTTTTGCAATTTTGTAAGTTTTAAATTGTTGACCACTTTGCAGATCACGGTTTTTTGAAGACTAATCTCAAAACATTGACAGTCACCAATCCTAAGATTATAAACCAATGTAAGTGGAAAAAAATGAAAAAAAAAAAAAAATATAGATATATATTTTGAGTGAGAAAACATTGAGCAAACTAATGACAAATCGTAGAAAAGAAATTCAAAAAAAAGTTCGATTAAATATTTTCAAAACATTAAATAAGAGAACGAACAAAATGTTTAGCTTGGTTGAATAAATCATACATTTTTTGACCTAGCTTCTGTCTTTTTGGTGTGATAATTCAATGATATTAAACAATTAGAAAATGAACGTATCTCGGAATACTTTCGAAATGTTTGTGTTGCTTATTTTGTTGCAGCTAGATTTACTGATCCATTCTCTTTTCTGCAATCTTAAATAACATGAACCATTTTCCTGAAGCAATTTTCTGAGCTGAAAGTAGTGGGAAACTTTGCTCTCGGCTCGCATGCAAAACTACTCCTTTCAAAATGCATAGAAAAAACAAGAATTCTTCACTTTCAAGTGCCTTTTATCTAAACCCTAAGTAACTGGAGTGAACCCTCTTCATAATGTCATTTTTGGAGACACATTTTTATCTTACATATGAGTCCCAACAAAGACATCTCAGAAACAAACCTCTCATTTAGTGGCAGGGTTTTGAATTTCATTTAAAAGTGTAAAAGAGCTTTTAAGCTGCTTTGATAAAGTGGTGGTTTTTTAGAATGTAAGAGCCGCGGTATGGCAAGAATATAAAGGAAAAGCGGTGGTCGTCGTATAATGTTTCTTGGAATACAGCTGTTATCTTTCAGGTCTCCGTTATGATGAGCGAAAAATAAAAAAGCGAAAAAAAAAAAAAAAAAAAAGAGTTGCGAAATATGTATTTTATTCTGATGCGTATCGCAAACTTATGATTTTAGAGATTAGGAAAGGATGATGTGTTTCAATGTTTTCCACGTCAAATTTGTTTTGCGACTAATTTTTTGCTTTCGCTGTTTAAGAGGCAGTTTTTATAAGAACCGGGCAGATATCAGGTGTTCAGATATACACCATTTTTGATTTTGCCAAAATTTTTAAGGTGGATTCTTCTAAAAAATTTCAGAAGACACTTATTTTTTTCTTTTTGCCCCAAAAATTTTTTGGGGACCTGTAAAAATTCGTAAAGTTGGTCCCGACCTAGTGTTTTTCTAAAATCGACCTTTTCTAAAATTTGATTCTCAGCGCGTAAAGCTTCAACCAAAGCATTTTTTACAATTGCATCATCACATTTAGTATCCAAATCGAAATATATTTTAAATTTTGTAGATGACCATCGGGGGATCTTGTCGGCTGGAACTGAGCCTTGCGTGAGCTCCCATACAATTTTAGACCTGGTGATAACTAATAATTACATATAGCCCAAAATTTACGACCTATCTGTTTCACTCATTCTTATGACTAATCGAATTTTGATCCGAGCTCGACATCTTCACAAACTGGAGTAATAACGGAAAATGATGAAACCTTTGTGATTTATAGAAACAACAACTGTACAGAATTTTTACATTAAATAAATTAAATAGATTTACGACGAAATGACAAATTGTGTAGATAAAGAGTGCGTGGCATATCAAATCAATATACGTAAAAGGTTTCACTGACTTATGGTCTAAATCTCCAATAAATTGAAATCACTCGAGAAATCGCAATCTTTGCAAAAAGCTTAATTTATATGTGTTGGCGTGGAAAACATTTACTGAATTAGCGATCATGTTGATAGCGAGTGAAGATTTTACAAGTGTTTTATTCATTCCAAAGGATCAATCTGCGAAGCAGCAAGCTCCTAAGATAGAAATACGTGTAACACAATACCAACTCTGTCATTTCATCCAGAGACTGCAGTTTCATTCATATGATGGACTCATCAGTCTGGAATAAGAAGTAACCAAGTTGAACGCAGATATATCCTCTTACAGAAGCTAAGAGGGCCAAAAACAAAAACTGGTTGTACCTGACTGTATTGCATGTATATCATCTGCTGCTATTCTGCAGTTTGTTATTCTTCAGTTAGGTGATGCAGTTCTCATTGGGTGGAAATACTACATATTCGTCTCTGACACGCCTTACTGAAAAATGACCTTGACCAGAATACTATGTGAAATATGTGAATTTATTATTCAATGCTAAACCGTCAGTGGTGCGCAGAATTACTAATGACTTTTTTATCGTTGGAAGACATTATCAAGTTAGAAGTGGGATAATTATACTCTATCACGAAGACGTTCATCATTAGCAGGTATCTTCCATTTAGACAATGCGTAGGCTGTTAAAAGGTACTATGAATAGTGTTCACTCTAGAGGAAAAAAAGGGCAGGGTGCTGGTGTCTGAAAGGGGCACTATTTATTGTGAAAGGGGCACTACTTCAACGCGGTGTTGCCCCCTCCCAGAGCTGGGGCACACCCCTTCAAATATTGTTGAACTCCCCCCCCCCCTCTAAGAATATGTACCTGTGCCCCTTCAAAAAAAAATGGATAAATAGCCCTTTAGCTGCAAGATCAGATTCTTTGAGCCATATTTACTGCAATTAAAAATATTCTGATAAGAAATTGAAAATGCATGTGGCAAAAGTATAGGAAATTTAGGGAACAAATGCATAGATCAACATATTGAGGGATAATTTAAAGTTCGCAAGATAAACCTCTCATTATTTCTTAAAAATTATTTCTTATAATAATATAAATTATGCCATTAAGTATTTTAGACGATAAAGAAAATGATGAATATTAATTAAATATATCAAAAATAATAACATTTAAAACAAACATTAACTTGAAATATTATATGCTCATTTGTTTAATTTTAATATTTTTGAAAAAAATCAGTGATAACCAATAAGCAAAGAATGACTATCTAACTTGAAATAATTCATAGACAAGTTTTGGAACAAGATAATAATTAAAATGAGAAATAAACAACCTAATTAAATGTAGCACATATTGAAATAACTTCTAATTGTTAAGAAATTTCAAACATTTACAAGATGCAAAGAATTGAAATCTCAAACACTAGAAGTAATTATTTGCGAAACACGTCTTTAATGTTGTCATGTTTCAAAAAATTTATTTTATGATTTTTTGAAAATAAAACATAAAATAACCTTATCTTGAGTAGCATATGTAAAAAAAACTTCCGATAATCAAATACATTAAAGAATTTAAAAGATGCAAAAGGATTGAAATTTCAAACCCGAGAGGCAATTTTCCGCGAAATAGAGTTCATTGTTGACATGGTTTAAAAAATAAAGTAATTTATTAAAATAAAACACAAATCAAGCTAATATGAAGTAACAAGTGTCTAAAAACCTTCTGATTGTTAAAAATATTAAAATATTTACAAGATGCAAAAGGATTGAAATCTCAAACACTGCATGCATTTTTTTTTTTTTTTTGCAACGCACGTGTATTAAGCATATCGAAACATGTAAAAAAAATAGAAAATTGTATTGCTGGACAGTTAAAAAAGAAAATCACAATTCAATGAATACCTATGGACATCAAGAACTATATTAACTTTCAAAAATTTTTTAAGCACTTGAAAATGAATTTTTTTTTACCAAGTCCAGGAAAATGGCTGATTGACAGGCACTCCTTATTTTTTTTATTTAAAGTTTAACCATTTCAAGATCGAATCTGCTAATTTTATTATTTATTTTATTCAGAATAAAAAAGTCTCATCTTTTTTTTTCACATGTTCCAAAAGACAAGCATTTACTTGTTATGCAGCAGATAATGGCTCTGAGTTTTAAGACTTCGGTTATGACTCATGATGTTCAAACTGTTTTCAATGAATAGTACTAAAAGGAAGGATTAATATTCAAATAACAAAGCTTGCCTTTGCTTGAATCTTAATTCTATCTTAATTCTTATTTCTTGCTCTTTGAATTTCCTTTTTGCAGAAGGCATCTACATACAAGATCGCATACTTTTCGGCGCACGTGTCGGTCGCCATTTTTTTATGTAAGTCATGGATAATGGGAGTTTTCTGGGAAATAAGTACTCCTTCTATACTTTTCCTGGAACAGACACCCCTGCCCTACAGGTAAAAATACAAGGAAGTATTCACCACCTTCCCTCTCTGAGAGTAAATTCTCAGAAGATCAAGAATAGGGCTTAAATGGGGAGGAATGAAACAGGACCTTTTTCTACATTGGAAAGAAAAGGGAAAACATGCTCTTTTACTGATAACACTTTCAATTCTTGGAATCTTATTCATTCTCTTTGTCTGGGGATCTGATTGCCTTTTCTTCATGAGCCATTTTCAGGGTGCAATTCTGGGGACAAAGAATGCATGCACGTTTTTTCAACGATCTATGTGGTCAAAAGAAATTGCCTCGATATCGCGATCGGCTATACAATGCTTGAGACATCTTGTTTTATATACTGGGCGCAGTTTTGCTATTTTTGAAAGGGCAGTGCGCAGTTTGAGGATTAAAACTAGGGCAGGGCGCATTTTGCCGATCTGAAAAAGGGCAGGGCGCTGCGCCCTTCAAAAACGGCCTAGCGGGAACACTAACTATGAAGACGTCTCGTTAAAACTTAGGAACAAAGAGTGAGGAAACAGAAAAAAAGAGGAAATTACATCCGGTATTTGGCTGGAAGAAGCTTCGTATTGAATATGACTTCCTGCTTGTTTAAATGATTGATGGAGGAGAAAGATCAAAAATCGTCTAACTAATGAATTGTTGCAAAAATCATCAAAAGGGTTTTAATTTTCTTAAGCGGTAAAAGAAGCTTATTTGTTGAATTATTGTTAAAACGTCTGAGGGGTTTTAGTTTTGTTCTAAGAGTTAAAAGAGGCTTTATTTCGTGAAGTTCAGTCACTTCACGCAGAGGTATTATATTATTGATATTAAGCAGGGCCGTCGACAGGTTTCACGGGCCCCTATGCAACTTTTTGTGGGCCCCACTCCCCCAAACCTTTACTTAAACTTCCTACAATTATTTTCACGTAAATAGCGTAAATTTTGTCAAAGGACATAACTAAAATTTTATCGGTTTAACTGAAAGTTTTCTTAATAAAAGAAAAAAAAAAAAGAAAAGATTTGCGATACTTTTTTTTAAAAGGAGTTCTCAACTTTTAGGGCCGCAGCTGCAACCAAAGATTCGGTAGCTGGTCGTAGCATAATATATACTCGCCTTAATTTTTTAGGAGTGCAGACGGAGCCTTTGCTTCTCCCCCCACCCCCCACCTCGCACCTCCTCTCCCTAGATTTTTCGTAAGAGAAAAACTCGCGCTCTTACTTTTCCGATGAATTGTAAATACAATTCATTCAGCATTTTTAAAAGCTTTTGTGTGTCTTTTTCGCTGATAAGTGATAACATAACCTAATAGCGGGATGAGTATTAGAATGTTGCAATGAAATCTTTTTAAATGGGGTGTAGAGTAGATTAGTCTCCATTTCAGGGGGTCCGGGGGATTGTCCCCCGGGAGAAATTTTGAAAAATTGATACGAAATAAGGCATTTTGAAGCCTTATATGAAGTAATAAGACGGAAAAATATGACAAAAAAAGAGGCAAACAAAGACCCTTGAAAAGTCATACATTCGGTAAAAATTAAAATGGTTTGAGGTTCAACAAATCGTTGACAATAATCGACTAGGAATAAGAGTAAGAGAGAAGAAGGAACGGAGAAAAAATACTACCGTAAAATGGGGTTAATCGGAACACTTTTCAGCTTTGATTGTAAAAAAAGCAGTTAAAAGATTTTTTTTAAATTTGATTTTTTGGGTAAAAACTTCGGTCTTGCTTTACTTTTGATATTCCAAGCAAAGACAAAAGATTTTGAGCAATTATTATTAAAATATATAGCAAATTATGGGTGTCCCGAATCACCCCGCTGATAGGGGTCAATCGGAACACTTGTTAAAATTTTTATTTTTTTCAATTTAATCTGTAATAGGTCTCACAAACATGAGTAATATTGATGGGGGAGAATAAGAACAGATAATTACTGTCAAATAAATGTATAATTTCAGTACCAGTAAACGTTTATAACTGTCTGTGTGCTGGACGTTTACTACATAAAGTCTATGTGACTTTCTCCCTTTTATTTTAAGTTAAAAAAAATCTCCTGGAGAAAAAATCTTTTGAAATCTGTAACTTTTGTCATTCTAAGATCTAGTTGATCACAAGAAGGGATAAACAGTAATAAATCTTTGTCCCTGTCTTGATTACAAGAATTGGGGTTAGAATCTTGATTTTTCAAACAATTTCCTTCAAATAAGTTTGAATTGGAACAACAGAACTAAGTGTTCCGATTCACCCCGCAAATTTTTTTACCATGGCATTTTTCAGAATTCTTCACTTTTATGACACAATTTATAAAAAATGTAAATTCTAATGTGGTATTCTGTTGTTCAGATACAGGTATAATTGAAACATACCACTCATAGTTTTTAAATATAAGAAGGTTTGTTCTTGCATATGAAGTTTTGCAGTCTATGAAAATGTGATGTTTTCTAGCATTCAACGTGCAGCCCTCTTTAGAAGCCAGTATCGTTGCCAGATTGACAAAAGTATTTTTTTCCTACTTCCTATGATCTTACCTTTCTAAAAAAAAAATTCATGGCGAAAAATACCCAATAGTATATTTATGAAGAATTTCTTTGTACGGTTGGGAAGTTTTGTTCCGATTGACCCCGCTGTTCCTATACACCCCATTTTACGGTACATCTGAAAAATTGCTGAAATGTGGCATATTTAACGGAGTTATTTTTGGAGTAAAACTAACAATTTTGTGGGACCTAATGGTTAAGAATATTTCCTTTGACCCTAGAGATCGAACTCGAAATCCAATATGAGAGAACTCTTTCCAAAAAAAAAAAAAGAGCGAAAAGGTAAAGGGGGAAAAAATAGTCATGCAAAACACACTCATTAAAATTATAAAAACACAGTTGAAGCAAAAAAATAGTAAACAACGATATAAATTAAAATTATATTTATAATTTTTACATTATTATTTTTATATAATTATTGTTACACTATTATTATTTTTGCATAAATAGGGTTTTCACTTAAATAGAGTAAATACTGTCAAAGGAAATAACCAACATTTTCAACTTAAAAGTTTCCTTAATAAAAAAATATAAA
Source organism: Uloborus plumipes (assembly GCA_038373865.1). Classification (NCBI taxonomy): domain Eukaryota; kingdom Metazoa; phylum Arthropoda; class Arachnida; order Araneae; family Uloboridae; genus Uloborus; species Uloborus plumipes. Next base: position 25,773 of record JAXGGA010007965.1, read on the forward strand.
AAGAAAGAAAAGAAAAGAAAACATTTGCGATACTTTTTTTTAAAGGAGTTTCCAACTTTAGGGCCGCAGCTGCAGCTGCAACCAGATTTGACGGAGCTTTTGCTTCTTCCCCACGGAAAAAAATCGCTCTTACTTTTCCGATGAATTGTAAACACAATTCATTCAACTTTTTTTTTACCAGGGCGGACTTAGACTTACAGGTGCTCTAAACTGTTACAGACCCCTTTGCATTCCCGAAAACTTAAGTAGCAAACCTACTTTTTTTTTTTTTTTTACTTTGTGTCTTTTTCGCTGATAACAACCCCGAGTTGTTTCCTTGTGTTTATAATGCTTTTTTTTTTTTTTTTTTTTTTTTTTGACGTAATAACGGGATGGGTAACAGAAGAGAGAAGATTGATGCAATGACCTCTTTAAGTGTGATTCAGAGTGGACTATTCCCAAATTCAGGGGGTCCAGGCGATTGTGCCTCGGGAGAAATTTTGAAATAAATACACAATTCTGCATTTTGAGACCTTATATGAAGTAATTAAGACGGAAAAATATGAGAAAAAAAAGAATCAAAAACCCTCGAGAAATTATACATTCGATCAAAATAATAATGGTTTGCGGTTCAACAAATCGTTGACATTAATCGACTATTGATAAGAGCAAGTGAATAGCCGGAAGAGAGAAAAAATATATCTGAAAAATTCCTGAAATGTGGCATATTTCACAAAGTTATTTTTAGAATAAAACTAACAATTTCATGTGATCTAACAGTTAGGAATACTTCCTTTGATCCTAGTGACAGAACTCATTGTCCAAATTATGGGAAGAAATAGATCACTCTTTTCAAAGATAAAAAAAGGTCAGACTATCTGAAAAATTCCTGAAAGGTGGCATATTTCGCAGTTATTTTTAGAGTAAAACTACCACTTTCATCTTATCTGACAGTTAGGAATACTTCTTTTAACCCGACTGACAGAACTCATTGTCCATAATATGGGAAGAAATAGATCACTTTTTCTAAAAAATAAGTGTAAAAAGGCAAAGGGAAGAAAAAGTTATGCAAAACACACGCATTGAAAGAAACAATTAAAGCAAAAAAGAGTGAATAGCGATATAAATTAAAATTGTTGCTAAAAAACTGAGAAGGGGCCATGCCAACCTCTCTCTCTCTTTCTTGCCCGAAAAATACAAGTGGTATCAATTTCAATTTATATTATTATTTTTTGTTAGCAAAATATAGTATTGAAATACAAGCACACAAACACAAAACTTACCGGAAAGATAGGTTTGTGCACTCAGCTGAGGGATTTTGTATAAACAAGAAGATAAATGTAAATGTTCCTGGTGATAGTAAATGTTACTGGTTATAGCGGGACATCCGTGACTTGCGCGCTTCCTCCCTGGCGCGATTTTTCCCGGGGGCCCTGGTCATGGTAATCAGTGAAAAATAATCTCAGAAAATGAACTCGAGGACAGCAGGATCAAAAGTGTCCGTCTAATTTGACGACAATTGACCAGTGATCATAAGTTTTACTCCTTTTTTTAAAGGTATGGGAAAATAAGAAGTCTTTTGTTGTTCAGTTGATCTGGACATCTGTAATAAATGACTGCAATAAAAAGCCGGTTTACAGAAATCTGGTAGCGAAAACCTTACAACGGCATGGGAAATTTGCAAAGCCCGCCAACAGGAATCAGCCTGAGTTCCCTGAGTTCATTCAGGATTGGCGACTACATCAAAGGTAATCAAATGACAGACGAGCAAGGGATAGTCCCAGTGGGATTTAGTATTCCTGGAACTCTAACAGTGGCTCTGTGCACCCTGGGCTTTGTGATTAACCTCCCAGAAAGTTCTCGGAAGTGAGTCTTTTAAAGGGACAATAGCGGTTTCTTGCCGTCAGATAAAGAATGCCGAATCTTACTTGAGCAAAGAGAGGATAAATAGCTTGTGATGGTTTTATCAGTAGCAAAGCAAAAATATATTAAAAAGAGCTGAAATTGGCGATTTTTTTAAATAAAATATCTCATTTAACTTTTTTAAGGCATGAAAAACAATGAAAATTTTGAAAACACAGTTAAATGATTGTTTTTTAGCGCAGGAAAAAAAATATGTGCGGTGATATTCGGAACGATAATGCTAAATTTGGCGCCCTTTAGCGTGGAAAAAAAAAAGAAGTTTTAGTTACAATCTCCCACAGAAATATCCTAGCTTCTTAAATGAATATTTTTAAAACACATAAATGCTTGTTTCTTAACTTCGGAAAAACAAAATCTGTCATGATACTCAGAACGATAAGGCTGAATCGAGCAGCCTTTAGCGAGGCGCCCACATGCGGTGTAAGTGTTGCGCGCGAGTTTACGACGTGACTTTGCGGGGGGGGGGGGGGGTCATATCACAAATGTGACAATTGCTAGGGGCCCTGAAAGGAATGTTCTACAAATGCTTACTGAAAGAGCAATGGACAAAGGGGCTCCATAATCTCCAAATCCGCCACTGTACAACAATGGCTTCAAAAGGACAAAAAAGGGAAGCATATTTTGCATTTATAATAACTTTTATTTATCATCTTAATATCCATTTTCGTGGGCATTTTCAACATTTAAAACTATCTTCAGATACATCTATGGGCATTCCGAAAGTAGATTGTAGCTGCTACTTTTTGAAAAAAAAAGTTGCAGCTATAGTTGACTACATTTTTAATGAAGTAATTGTAGTTAACTAAAAAAAAATTTCTGACCACTGCTTGAGAAATGAAGCAAAATTTTTAAAATTTCAAATGTCTGTCTAAACATTAATAAGTTGTTAGAGGATGGAGTGTTGTAGGGGCGAGGGCCTATTACAATATCTGGTCCTGGGGTTCACGGATTGATGTGGGGGCCCTGATACTAAATAAGCTCCCCTCCCCCAAGAAAGAACGGATAAATCAGTCACATACTTATAATAGAGAATAGAAATCAATGAAACACTACGTTTACGAGTCAATTTCATTGCGATGGAAACCCTGGATTAGGGGGCCCTAAAAGTAATGTTGCTCCGGGGCCCCACCTTGCTTTATTCAAGTACTGGATGCTACAAATGTGAAATCAGCAAGACTGAAGTGAAGCATCTTGGGAAAAAGTTTAATAAAGCTAATCAATAGAAAAAGAAAGAATATTTAAAGAAATCAAAATTTGCAAACCAAAAAAAAAGCCATAATTTTCTCCCCTTTCTTTCTCATTTGGGGGCCCTTGGCAATCGCCCACAAACCGCCCTGGATAGTCCAGGCCTGCAAGGTCACACACACCAAGGTCGAAATTTTCCAAGCCCAGTTCCAAGAAAAGTCGAAAAGCCAGGGAAAAGGGGGGTTTCGTTCCTTTTAAAATGAAGCTCTAATAGATGTGAGATGTGCTGAAAGTAGGGTCTGAGAAAAGGAACTAATGAAATTTCTCATTTTTAATGTGGAGCTTTGAACTTTGTAAGTAATTTTAGACCCTCAATGGCTAACCCATTAAAAAAAAAAAAAAAAAAAAAAACGAAAATTTCTGCTTGATATTAATTCTTTAGGCCCGCTTCGCGGGCCTCCTGACCTCTCACGGGCCCCTGTGCAATGCATAGGCTTGCCCCCCCCTCTCGACGGGCCTGATATTAAGTAGTACAATCGTACTCATCGATCTCGGTAACTGGTCTAATAGCTGAAGACAATCTGTATTCTGTTATCTAAAGTTGTAGCAAGACGCGTTTAAACTTTTTAAAGTTAAGAGCTACAACGCGTTGTCTAAAGCTCTAAAATTTTGTCCAGGTCATGCACGTCATTTCAAGTTTTTCCGGGGGGGGGGGGGGGTCCAAAGTTGCAAACACAACGCAATTTCATCGGAAAACAACAAAAACCACGCCCACTTCTATGAAAATACATTAATTTCTGAAAGCCGTAGGAGGGGAGGGAGCTTAATTGACCCCCACCGACCCCCTAAATGACAGACCTGGTCCAAGTGAACAAAAACAAAGATAAAGAAGGAGGTGCTCAAAAGAATAGTTGAACCTTGTTGATATGAACACGCTTAAAACGAATTGTTGTTAAGACGAACTGCACTTGCGAGCTCTGTCCTCTTATTTGTTGTAAATTTCCTCCCGGATAAGACAAATAGATTTTGAAGGTCCCTTTGAGTTCGTTTTAACGACATTCGAATCATATGACAACTAATCAACGACTAATCAAATGACTTTACTCTCGCTCTTGCCAGATTTGAAGACCAATCTGCTCGACAGGTGCTTCAAGGTTTATGAGCAATCCTTGAAACCAATCTTTATCGATAGGTTTGTTTTAACCACGAGCCTGAAAAAAAAAGTAAGTTTGACACATTTTTAACTTAGCAGCCAGTGTGTACATACTAGTGATGTTCTGAATCGTTACAAATGCAGATCTTAGGGACATAAATACAAATCATTATAAAATTCAATTTTAAAATCTGAAAATCAGCCATCAGATACAAGAGCTAATTTGTTCGCAGACTGCCAGGGAAAGGAGAGTATCAAGAAACACAGATCCATTAAAGGAAGCATATTGGCAGGTAGACAGTAAAACATTTGGAGATTTCTTGCACATTGCTCGCACATACTTATCACCTACAACAAGCGTTTCGAGTGAGCAGATTTTCAGTGCAACTGGAATGGAATTGTTTATGATCCTTATCGTAATAGACTTGGGTGACTAAGGTGCCGAGTATTTCTTTTTGAAGTGCAGTTTACCATTACTTAATTACTGTAAAGGCCTTTAATTTCGCGGGCCGTAATTTTCGCGAAAATGAATATATCGGTGATTTCGCGGGCCGAAAAGTTCGCGAATTTTGCATGTACAGAACCGAAAGTTGAAAAAGTCCAAAGTATGTCTTTCGCATAAAGCATTTTAAGATTTTTCCTTTTGTCCAAAAAATTTCTCCCCCCACCTCCTCGCCTCCTTTTGAATGGCTTCAAAGAAGCTGGTATAAATATTTTAGGTGAATGAGCTGTGTTCGATTAATCTTATTATTTTATACTCGAGAAATATAGTTGTATATATTATTCAAGAAATAGCCAATCAAGTATGAGCTGCCTTCTGTTATTTATATTCGAGAAATATAGTTGTATATTATTCAAGAAATAGTTTTGTCAAGAGGAGACTAGTAACTGTGCAATAAATCATAAAATTTTGGGGTAAGTGAAACATTTCTGATTTTTTATTATTATTTGAGGCGGGGGAAAAAAATTCGCGAGGCCTAAATTTTCGCGATTACGGTGGGCTCGCGAAAATCGCGAAAATTAAGGCCTCGCGAATAAAAAGGCCTTTACAGTATGACATATATATTTTTAAATTCCTGAAAATGTGATTGTTTTATCTAATGATGACTGAATGGTATTAGAACAAAAATTTTAAATATTTGTATTTTTATAAATTCTGAAAATTGACCACTTCTTCCTATTTTTTTGAGAAATTCAAGCCTTGGTAAGCACCCTCTAGGAGTTGTTCAAACTTGATAATGTTTTGAATTTGTACTGCATGAACACAAGTGTGCAGTTTTTGGCGGGTATTCCAAGTTTCTTTTTTTTTCGATTCACCCTAGACTCTACTATTCATGTAGTCATTAAGTGCTTAGATTCATTTTAAAACCTTTCAAACACTCGCCGTTCTTTTGAAAGATTCAAACACCCACAAAAAAACAAACAGTAGGGATAAGCAGACTTAGATAAAATGTAAAACTGTCTGCAAACTTAAATAATTTCTTTAAAATTTTCTGCAAAAAAAGGGGGCTTCTGAATCCTAAAGTGCTACCAACAACAAAAATATCAAGTTGTATGAAGTGCAGGTTCTACCATGAGGTTGGTTGTCAATCCGTCATGATTAATGAATGTGTCAGTTTCGTATGTAACAAGCTACTGCCCCACAATGAACAAAATCAAGACATATTTCAGATAGAAAACTTCCTAAATTTATAACTTTTTTAACAAAATGCAAAAATTTTCTGCAAACTTCGAAAGTTTTCTGCGAACGGCGTTCGTGAGTTCGTCTATATTATCTGGGTTTGGGGATAAGGTTTTTGACCTTCGAGCATAAACTGTAATTCTAAATAATTACAGAAGGAAAAAAAGGGAGATTCACCAGGAAGCAATTTTAATGAGTTAAAAAAATCCATTTGTAGTAAACGCTCCATTAAGCTCAAGAGTAGGGCTTTCAAAACTTCAAAAGGTTACATCAGATGCTTTAAATTCATTAGTTAATTTTTTGAGTTAAATTGACGTCACTTTACATAGCATTGAGCCACACTGTCGAAGTCATGTCTTTTATTGTTTGCACATAATTGTGACGTGAGAAGCATGTAAAAGGTCCTAGACCAATCTTTTCTTTCTTTTCTCTTTTTGGAGAAATAAAGATCGCTTTCTGATTTTATTTTGCCATGGCCTGGCCTTTCTTATTCTATTATCTTATTGATTTGTTGATGGCAAGTCACGTGATCCATTGCCTTAATTCAATTTTTCTGGGACGATAAACTTTGCGTGTATAAAGGACCCTCCCCTTTTTTTTCCCGTGCCATATTCAGGGCACTTTTCCAGAAAGCGACATTTCTATTATTTTTGTCTTTTACTGATTTGTCATTTGTCGTAGTAATCATGCTTTTTTTCACCCTATCTACGAGAGAAGTTATCAGCAATTGTGCATTTTTATTCGAAAAAAAAAATAAATAAATAAAACACACTGTGTTCCTATTTTTATTCTCGTTAAATCGAGAATATATTCAAGGTTTATGCAATGTGTCACTTAAAAAAGTTTTAAATGGATCACTTGTGTATTGCATGACTGGTCATGATTTGTGAGTTAATCATCACGATGATTCAATCAATCACTTGGAGCATAATATTGATTCGAAACTATCTCATTTTTTTTCTCTCTTAAAACGTAAATGTGCATTACATCATGTTTTATTTCTCGAAATCGATGAAACAAATCGCATTTGGTAAGACTATCTTGATGAAGTATATTTAAAGAAAAGAAAAAAAACCACATTTATGTTTCCTTGCTTCGATAGATGCCATACTCTTTCGCATCGAGCAATATTCATTCTCCCAGACATTCTCATCTTTGACGAGCTTTCGCATTTCAACGCGAGCAAAGGAAAGGAAGTGAGGAAAGGTCATAAACACTCAGGAGGGAGGGCACTCGAGCAAGTGAATCATCCTCATCTGGATATGCCCGCGTAATAACTGTTTATTAGATATCTCGTCTGACAGCAAGCACTTGTGCAATGCGAAAAAAATAGCACAGTGGAGAAGGAACTCCACACCCACGGATACGCGGGCGTCGGCATTAGCTAGGGTCATCTTCCTATTGTCGTTGATTGGCTCAGCCCTCATTGCCTGCAAGTGTGGGCAATCACAGGGTGACCCTTAAATTGTGACTTGGTGACTTTTACGAATGCGTCGTTCTTTGGACCGATGCTCCATCTGATTATGGGTGATTAAAACGATCTCAAAAAGGCCGGAAGTTTTGCTAAGTTTTAAGCCAGAGTTCTCTCACACTTTTTTTTTCTTTTTCTGTTTAGTCAAATCCATTTTGATAGTAGTTTTTGCGTACCTTCATTGCTGCTGCATAAATTATATTCACTGACAATTTTATAACTGATCCTTTTCATTTTCGACTTTATGCAGCTTTGTAGTCATCTAATCATCTCACTCTTCTCAAATAATTTCAAACACTGTCGTCACCGCTTATATATGAATTAAGTTTGTTCTGAGCAGTTTTGACCCAATAAAGTGGCTAATACAATAAGGCTGCATTTTGTTCTGTATTTTGCGATTTGATTCATAACAGCTGTCGATTCAATGAATCGCCGTGCATTGCACAGTAAAATTCCATCACAATGAACTGCACGGGACCGCAAATTGTTCATTACAATAAGAATTTTGTTGTCATGGAATTCAAGAGATGAAATGACAGTTAAAATGGAACTGAACATTTATTTTATTGAAACGGATATTTCGTTGTATCGATATTCGTTGCACTGAGTTTTTACTGCATTTGTTACGAAACAGTGTTTGCATAGTGTCACGGTCTCTTGTCACGCGATCAATTGAATCAACTTCACATGTTTACACAGTTCCATTGCCAAGTATGCGAAACGTGTTAAAATGACTATTGACTAAGTGGGCGTCTGGTTTGTTCAATAAGACGTTTCTTAAGATTCCCTTTGGAGTCGGAACACACAGGTGAGATGTTGCCCTTCAGGTGGATAACGTCTTGTTCCTTTAAGAACTTTTCCTGAAAGGCATCATTAGGCATTCTACTGAGGTTTGACCTAAATGAAAGCAAACATTTTGTACTTTCTCTTTTTTACCCTAGATGCATCACTGCTAATTCTAGAACTATTGGCATCGTCTTCACTCATTCACGCGGAAGTTGTTTTGTCTGTTAAATATTTATATTTGAGTTCTTTTGATGATTGTTTTCGTAATGTTCACGTGCACTTCCACTAATGTTAACATCATTCTATTGAATGTTTTTGTTACAATGTACATGGTACAATAAATTTTAATGAAAGGAAATTGTATTATAATAATACAAGTTTTTTATGCCTTTGCAACCTGTTTGTACTATTCCATTGAGTTGTAGCTAGATTTATTGAGTCTTACGGAGGGTTAAATTTCAACAAAAGAGATATCAGAGCGAGAGCCCTATAGTGCTGTGAGGAGGTAAAGGGCAGTATCTGTAATTTTTTTTTATTTTCATGTTTTATTTCATGTTCTATTGTACTTTAGTTTTATTGTACAGGCTTTCTTCTTTGGTTTCCGCTGAAAATAAAGCACGAAAAATGCGTTGAATTCCAACATTCCCCTATCGTTTTAACGGAGTATGAAACTCGTTTCTTCAAATATATCAAAACCTCATTTCTTCATATCATCATCCCTTTCCCTTCCCACTACAGTCTGTTCTTCGGAACTTAATTTCATGCAAAAATATTCTAAATTTTGTTCCCTTTTTTTCGTATTAGGTAGAACAGTGGTTCTCAACGGGGGCGGTACCGCCCCCCTGTGGGCGGTGGGAAGATGCTGAGGGGCGGTGAACATGTTTTGGGCAGTAGGGGGGGTGGCGGTGGGTATATTTTGGGCGATAGGGGGACGGTGGGAAAATTTTGGGATCAGAGGACAATAAATGTATTTAATTTTGAAAATCAAAATTGAATTTTGCATTAAATCAGGAATCCAACTTGAATTATTTGTGCCGACGATAAAATAAACGTATGCTCTCTGGAATCTTTTGCGTCCGACAATCTTGAGAGAGAATATTATAGCTTGACTACGTAGAGATGGAGAAAGATCTTGAAGTGGAAACGGCCCTGTTTCATTTTGAAATCAGGAGAATCAGCGTCAAAAATTATTTTTTACTTACATTAAAATGTGAACTTTCTGCTGGATCTCTCTGATGCTACCCATTACAAAATAAAGCGGTTCGCTTCCACTTCAAGATAACCCGCCTTCTCTCCGCGGTCCACCTTTACCTAATGAGGAACTGTTACGATAAATCACAGTTGCAATCAGGGTTGCATGGTTTTATCTAATATTAGCCAATTTGGCTAGTTTTGATCACACATAGCTTGAAGAAGTTCAAAAGCATTAGCCACACCATAGTTTGGTTATTTTTCAGCTGAACTGTTGATTGGTTCTTTTTACCACAACAATGGAAACTCTAATAGCTGTAAAAAATTTTTTAATAACGCATGTTTTTTTCAGTAGTTATCATCTCCCCAAAAACAACAGTGTTGTAAAAAAATCCCCCGCCAAGAAAACCGTAAATACTCAGCCTTAAAAAGTTATGATATCGAGTTTTCCCGCCAAGTTTGTGCCAAACTACAACTAACCTGTATGTATAGTTCTTTTAAATTGTTTTCAGTCCTGCCAGGCGGGAAGCTTTGTCTTGTGAAGTGGTTGCTTAATGAGTAAAAACTTCCCGCCTGGCAGGACTGAAAACAATTTAAAAGAACTATACATACAGGTTAGTTGTAGTTTGGCACAAACTTGGCGGGAAAACTCGATATCATAACTTTTTAAGGCTGAGTATTTACGGTTTTCTTGGCGGGGGATTTTTTTACAACACTGTTGTTTTTGGGGAGATATCACATGTTTTTGCATTAATATTATTTCTTTGCCTGTTTTTTTTTTCTCTTCAAAATTTACTTTGCATGTTTTTTTTCCCCTTCAACATTTTTCTTGGCGGTCCGACATATGTGGTTTTCTTGGCGGCATGCATTTGGTGCAAAAGTTCAAGGATCTTCTTCAGTCTAGGATAAATTTGAAATCAATCACAATGTACCACCCGAACCGACGCAAAACAAAGCTAGTTGCTAACAATACTACGATTAAATTAAAAGTTTTTTTAAAAAAAACCCCAACCCTTACTGCCGATCTCATATTAAAATGAACTAAATTGAAGACCCCTTTTAAAAGCCTTATGCAATAAAATCAATTATAAATATTTTATTTGTTAACAAATAGAAACTGGCAACAGATGAAATTATAAATCATTGAGTTTTCTTTCCTCGTGGCCCAACAATGAAAACATAAATGCTCAGATGTTGAACAGAGCTAGTAGATAGAAATCGGACCAATTTTAAGCATTAATAACTCCGGGGTGCGATGACCCCGGGGGGTAAATTTTGGGAAAATGTCCTCAATGTCTCATCGAGAATATTCATACCAAAAATCAACACTAAAGACCCCCGGGGAGAAAAGATACGGAAAATAAAAACGAGGGGGGAGGGGGTGGGGGGTCGAAAAACCCCCTATGCCGAGCTTTGGGACAAAATAAATGTGGGTGCAAAAGCAGAGCTCAATCCGAGTTACCGTTTAGTCTGGACCCCTGTCAAACAATTTTTAAAAAGTGCGAAAAATAGCGATTTTATAACATATATCACCCCTCCCCCTGAGGGTCCTGGATGTTTTGCTTTAGTATGTGCCGTCAGGGGCCGCTGGAGATTGAGTATACCAAAAACGAACTCTAGGGATCTTCATGGGGCTGAGATACAGAGGGGTGAAAACCCCGATTTGGTTACTCGCGTAAACAGTCCTTGGTCGCTCTTTTACATTTTTCTTGGCGAAGGAAATTTCTTGGCGGCTTGTGTTTGGTTTTCTTGGCGGGGCGGGACGCTCCCGCGTCCCGTGATACACGTAAAAATACCGTCTTGCATCTGCAGGTGAAAATGGTCAAATTCAGTTCTCAAATTTGATTGTTACTAAACGAAACTAGTTTTCAGACTGAACAATTCCCCGCTTAGGATACCAGATTTCAGTGTCTATTGCCAAAATTAAATGGGGGGACTCGAAATACTGCGAAAAAGTTGCATTCTAGTTTCTCCCACAAATAGCGTTTTGGGCAGGACAATAAACTTCATCAATTTAGTTTTTTTTTTTTTTCTTAATTTTCTTTCACATTTTCTCATAGGTTAGCTTAGTACTTATGAAAAAAGTAAGTCTGCCCTAAAGATATCCAAAATATCTCGATGGGCAGTGGCATCTGTGCAATTTGGCTATTTTCCTCGGTTTGATTATTTTCCTAAATTTTTACCTGGCAATCGTATTTGCATTGCTTAGTGTGCCCGATTAGTTTGACTGCTTTGTTTGAACTCAGTATTTTAACCTTAGCTTTTGCTCACTTCATTTATTTACTTTCATGGTTAGTGAACCATGCATAAAATCTTTGCATAAAATCTTATCTGAGTATTTCGAGAATATTTTTTGTCTCTGAACGTTCCTCAATGGGTCATGAACCCTTTTGAGAATATTGAGACAGCAGATGTTTCAATATCAGTAATAACCCTTAACTTCGCAATTTTTTAAATATGTATGAAAAAAATATGTCAGCCAGTTCTTAAGTAATACTAAAAAAGAAAAATATTAGAAAAAATAGTGAAGCAGCTGAAAATTGAATTTCAGTCGGTTTTTGTTTGCAGCAATGTATAAGTAAAACCAAATTTCTTTTAAGCTTTTTCTATTCGAAAATTAAACTTACTTTTAAATGAATATAAAATGCTTAAATTTCTCATCTATTAATTTATTTCGTCCAAAAAACAAGAGGAAGCATGAAATATAATGGATTCTTTTTATAGCAAAAACAGTTTTTGAAGCATCAGGTATTTTTACAGTTCCTGTGATTTCTGGGGAAAATGTGCTGTGATCTAGTGACCAAATTTTCACATATTTTGTTGCAGTAATCTCCCCCCCCCTCAGATAAGTAATTTGTAGGTAATTAAAAGAAATATTGAGTCTGTTAAATTAAAAGAAATCATATGTTGCAGAAATGCAACAGTGGGAAGTTAAGGGATAATTAGTGGAACTTTTAACCACTGAAACTTGAAAAGCTGGTTTCCAGAATGTTAACACTCTTACAGGATTTTGGCTGCAAGGAGACATTAGTAGCCTTTATCCTGGACTGTGAGCTATTGCCAAAATTTTTTTCATCGTTTCCCCCTCTTCCTACCTCGTCGGATGAGGATTCAGTGTTGTGACCGACGAAGTTAGAGAAACCGACTTCAAATCGTCCCAAGAGGAGACTTGCATCTTCAATTTACAAAAAATATTAAACCAACCGCAAGGAAACTGGCTTTAAAACCACCAAGAACAAATTTCTCACTAACATATATTTCTGAATGTTCCTTTCATATTTTGAATGACAAAAAGAATGCTTTGCTTGTTTATTTTTATTGTATTTGATTGTTTCTTTCATTTTTTGAGTAAAAAATTTTTTTTGCTTGTTTATTTCTATTTCATTTTGTTATTATTCTTTTAAAAATAAAATATTTTTCGTCCTAGATTTGTTTTTTATTTCTACATTCGTCATTTTAATTCTAATAATGACTAATGAGGAAAAATATATATTGTTTAACCGTTTATTAAAATTCCGGAAGGAAATTATTTTAAACTTTAAACCTCTTTTCGCACCCCCCCTCACCTTTAACATAAAGGGGGGCGTTGGAAAAAATTTCATCCGTAAAGGGGGCGTTAGCCGTAAAAAGGTTGAGAAACACTGATGTAGAACATTATTGCTAAATGCATTAGCTGATGAACTCCTATGAGCTATCATGTAAAATTAGGCCCTGACCTTATGGCCATACAAATCTAGTATCTTTATAGATTATGGGCTTATACATAGGGGGGAGGGGGGGGGGCAGGGCTAAGGGACGGTTCTCTTTAAATTCAATTTGATGATTCCTTAGCTCTCCCCCCTCCCCAAAACGAAATTAAGGAAGGATGCCTGTTTTTTTGGACATTACTACTGAAATGAATATTTTATTCAAATTCATTGATCTTGCATTGAAATGGTCTTAAATCTAAGTTGTTAAATGTCCGATGAAATCACTCACCATATTATACATGGCAGAGAATAAGTTTTAGACGCGACTGGTTTGAGTTTTCATTGTACGTATTTAAATATCAAGATGAAGATGTACCACATCCCCAACATCCCATAAGAGTTTATTACTTTTCTCGAGCATTGTGAGCGAAGGTATGAAAAGCGATTAAGGTGTATTTTGCGAAAGTCGTGAATTGTTGCAAATTCATTGCAAAATATGTGAGTTAAAATTGAATAAAAGTAAATGCGTAATAGCGCAATGACTGTCTTCTTTTGTCCTTTTATTCTATTGTAGGTTTTGATAGATAGGTTAACTTGATGAGCTTCTCTTTTGAAAAACTCCTTGCAGATTATCCCTTTATGTCACCCAGTTGCATAACTTTAGAGCATGTTTGGTTGGGGAAAATAGAAGAAAAGGATGTTCCCTTCCAAAAAATTTGAGAAAAGTAAAATTTAGGCTATCTTTGTGAAGGAAGGGTTCGGGGACTCTCCCCTGAAAGCTTTTCGAAATCTAACTTTCATACACTTTATTTCAGGATATCTTTGGTGACGTGATGTAGCGGGGGGCAGTTGGTTAAGGATATGTCTCAGAAATTTTTCTAAATTGAAATCTTAAAGGCGCAACTTTACACTATCTGTAATAGCAACTTTTGGGAAAGAGTGGTGCTTTAGGAACCCTTTCAGAAATGTTTCGAAATTAATGTCCAAAAACTCATTTTAGTCTATCTTCAATGACGTTAAGAGAAAGTTAGGATTATGGAGCCGTCCCCAGAAATTTTGTGGTATTGAACTTTTAAAAACGCTAGTCTAAGCTGTTAGTTGAAAGAGGGAGATTTCTTTGAAATTTTAGGAAATTGAAGTCATGAAAATTCTCCTCTAGGCTATTTTTGTTTGGCAGCATTAAGGGAATTTTTTCAGCTTTGAGGTTGCAAAATAAAAATTTTAAATTTTCTTTAACACGTTGACTGCCAAGCTACGAGATAACTCGTGGTATGTGAACTTAGCTGTTGAGTCCACTTCGAGTTAGCTTGTAGTTCCTGGATTTTCCATTTTCATGCATATTCGAGAGCAGTCATACTCGGGCAAAAGTAGAGATATTTGACTTCGGTAAAGGTACCATAAAATCCTAACGCTCTCATCACATGTAGATTGGCTTTAGCCCAACTCCTAATCTAGGATATGCTTCGTAGCTTGGCAGTCAACGTGTTAAGTGGATGTTATAGGAAGAGGTAGGAAATTCGGGAGCTCTGCTTTCTGAAATCACATTTTGAAGCTATCTTTGAAGACATTAAATGAGTGACGCGAGGGAAGAGATCCTCCCATGGAAATCGCTTGAATGTTAAATTCCTAGAACGCCATTTAAGGTTTTGTTTGACGAAGTTATTGAAGAAGAGGCGGGTTGGAGGTTCTCCTCTGGAAATTCCGAAATAGAAATGCTAAAAATACAATTTTTAGTTAATTTTTTGTAGCTGTGGTGGGAAGTGAAGATGAGATTGGGCGCTTTTACCCGGAAATTTTCCAAAACTAAAGGTCAAAACTGGTGAAGAGATTGCAGCCCTCTTTAGATTCGGTTGCTCTCCCTTCTCGTTGGTTACTTTTTGTAACTTTGACCTCGGAAATTATTTGAACAAATGTCAACTATATTTTGAGTTTAAGTTTTTCGAATTTTTAAATAAAATTATAATTCAAAAAAAAAAAAAATGTCGTGGAGCTGTTACCCTCTTCCTGTCATTTTGCTGTTTATTATTTGAATTACCCGAAATTATTTTAAGCAGAAAGAACTAAAATAGCTACCAGCGGTTTTTTGGTTCAAATATGGCTTGTTACCAACATATAGACTTGATTAGAAATTTCTTAACAGTTTGCAAATTTGTGAAATTTTATTTGTTTATGTTTGTAACTGTTTTGATTGTGTGGTTGAAAACGTAATGCGAAGACTTTGTAGCTCTCTTTCCATTTCACGCCTTTTTTTTTTTTTTTTTTTGTCGGTAGAGTATTTTTTACCCCTCGCATGAAAAAACGGAAGAAATAAAACTGATCCCCGTAGTTCAAAGATAAAAATTAAAGTTACTGTCTGTTTGCGTTTTGTGCGCCTAGCAGCCACGGACGCTTCCATTTGAAAAAGGGGAGTTAGGTTTTGGATGCTCATTATCCAATGTCTTCAGCTTTTGTTCGCTTACTACTTCCTCGTTGCTTTCGCCCCTATTTCGAGAAAGTCCGAAGAGACTTGGCGCGTGCGCAGATGCGGCGGAGGTCGCACGAAAAAATTTTAGACAGTACCAGCATACATAAGACAACATTAAACTTTTCGCAAACATTAAGTATAGAGAATTACACTTCTCTTGACGAGTAACTCATCGCAACCTTCACACTACCTCAACGGCAATTGATTTCTCTGCCGACGGAAATGTATTGTAAATACTGACCGGAACTCATAAGCCATATTTAGCTCAATTTAAAATAATTCCTTTCTGCATACGTACGAAAAGCTATATATGATAGGCGTCAATTGTTCCTTTTCCTGTTTCCGATGTATCATGTCTATCCGGGTGGCAAAAATGGTGAATGATCTAAATAGCACAGTTAAAAAGTAAGATTATTTTTTGTTATTATTCGCCATCCCTCAGTTCTGCTGCGTTCAAATAATAGATTAAAAGGACGGAATGTGTGTGAAGAGAAGCGTTAAATTACTGAAATTCAGCATTTATGGAGATAGAATGAAGTGCAATTAATAACTCGAGGCGACTAAAACAAACTTTTGTGTTCTGACTTTAAATAATCAATTCTTCTTAATTTTGGGTCAAAAAAGGCTAATTTGCAAATCCTTTTTTTTTTAATTTTTATTCGCTATCGTTTTTAAGATAGACTTAAACCCACTGAATGAAGAGTTTCACTTTTAAATTTAAAAAGAAAAAAAAAAAAAATCCCGTGCAACGATTTTAATTGAATAGTTTTATTTACAAACTAGCGGTACCCGCACGGCTTTGCCCGTGGTATAAACTTAAAAATTCATTTGTAAAAAATTGATATAGCAGAAAAAATACTCTATTTTAGTTATAATTCAACTATAATTCTTTCAAAGAATGATATAAAAATTTGGCATGGACCCCACACTACTTCCTTTTACGTGTAAATTTCTTAGTAGATGCCTTAAGTGCTAAAATAGTGCTTGGAGTGAGCAAGATAACAATTCAAACATTTACATCCCTAGTTTGCCACAAAACAATGCAAAAAAATATTTTTACAATGATTAATCTCCTAAATATCGCCGATTTTAACATCATTCAGTGGATTTTTCGCAAAATATCGCCAATAGCGCCAAATTGAACCAAAATAAAAAAATAAATTTTTTCGCCAAATTTGCCGCCAACTTGGCGATATGTCGCCAAATTGGCGTCAAACACTTGGCGACTAAAAGCTTGGCGATATTTCGCCAAGTGCTCGCGCCAATTCATATCACTTTTGTCTGCATTGAAATTAACACTGATTTACCCCATAAAAGGGGTAAAAACCCCCTTGGGGAAATTCGAATGCAACCCCAAGGGGAGGTGCACAAAAATAAGCCAAAAGAGAAAATAAGAACAATTTTGCTGCTCACAGAAATCTTACCAAAGTTTAAAAGAAGAAGAAAGTTTTCTTTCCTAACTTCAAAAACAAAATAATAGAAATTTCGTGCATTATTCTTCACCATGATAATAAAAACAATAAACATCGACAAACATCAACCAGCAAATGATAAATTAAAAGCCAAACTCGTTCACTCAAGCCATTTACTGCAATTTATATTGAAATAAAAAAAAAGGAAATAAAATATGTTTTGCCAGACGATAAATTTAGAATGGTTTACTATCATGTTTCTTTTTTGACCTCATTTAGTTAAACAATGTTTCCCTCTTCTACACAACTCGTCAGATCGCCAAAATATCTCTAAACTCACAAAAATGGTACGCGTCAGTTTCTTCCTTCTCTACCTTTTTTAAAGAAAGGACTCGATTTCTCATTTGATTGACAGGTGCCATCTTATCACGATTTTATTATATTTCATTTGACTAATTTTAATAAGGCTTGGAGTTTGGATTGCTACAAAAACAAATACATTTTTAAAATTATTAATGGAAAAAGAACGAAACAAATAAACGAAATAAAAACGTAACCATGGTAACAACATTAAAAGTTGATTTCCGTTGATAAAATAATTCATTTCATTAACCATTTTAGAATCGTTTGGCTTGCTTTACTGAAGATAAGCCTTGAATTCCGGGATTCTAAAAACAATTGTTACAGCTCTCCTGATGATCGTAGAAACTTCGAAAAAACTTCATTTTGTGCAGAAAATTTCAAGCTTTCGAATGACATAAGACTTGAAAATGTGTATGAAATATTTCTTCCCTATTTTATCGAATTTCTGCTAAGAATTCGAATAGAAAAAGAACGAAATGGAATTTTCGAAAAATCGCTTCGAGGTGCAAAACTACATGCTACAAACTAATTTTGTGTCAAGTGGCATGAAAATCGACCGAACGGTTTGGGCGCTACGCGCGTAACAGACAGAAGGACAGAAAGAAAGAAAGACAAACCTTCAGCTTTATTATTAGTAGAGAGTAGAGAAGATAGAGATAGAGATGTTAATTTTTCAGAAACAAGCAACTGTTTTTAGGCGTTTAAGGGCGGATCCAGAATTTTTCAAGTAGGGGCGATTAATTTTTGTACTTACCTCTTATACTACGTATCTAATCTACATATGCTTTTTTTGGGGGGGGGGGGGCACATTATTTTATTTATGAAACATAGAGATTTACCCATGGAGTAGTAGGCAGAAGGTCTCCGAACTTATTCCTTCAATTTGTTGCTACCAAATGTATTTTGTCGGTATCAAAGGTATACTATATGCGTTTTTAGATCCTCAATGATTCAGGGCAAATGTTTTGAACATCCTCTAGTCAAATGTTCAATTTCTGGAACTTCAGTTTCGAAAATTTTCGAAGGAAAGTCTCTGAACCTGGCCCCTTCCCCCAAAAAAAACTCCATCAAAGATGCACTGCACTTTCGTTTTTAGGACGTCAATTCCGAAATATTGTCGCTATCAAGTCCCTCAAGGGAGAGGCGATCACCCTCATCACCCCTTCCTTGTATCCGCCCTTGCTATTGGAACAAATAGAATTGAAGGGGCAAATGGATGAAGGTGATATGTTAGTTTTTGAAAAACTTACTTTTTACCATGGTTGAAGGTGATGAGGCATTTTTTTTTTTTTTGAAAGCTTTTTCTAGAAATTAAAAAAAAAATTGGCACATATCAGCTTTGCGATCAAACGCTTTTGCGCAAATGCATGTTTGTTTTGTGCAAATGCATGTTTGTTTTATGTCGGACTTCCGAACTTCTATTTTAGCACAGGTTGTGTAATGTAATTTTATTATTTCGTTGTGCAGTCGAAAGGTCCATGTAGAATACATCTTCTAAAGGATGTATTTTCGTAGTACTCGGTTGAAAATATTTCAGTTGCAGCTTGAAGTGCGTGTGTGCTATTGCCTAACAATTTTTGTCTTTTTGAAAACTATTTTAAGTTGTGAGACTTTGAAAGCTTCATATCGAAACCGAAGACATAACAGTTTCAAATTCATTGTGAACTAGCGGTAGTGCAGCCAGAATTTACCTTTTGGTGGAGAGCAGAGGCCAAAATTTCCGCCCCCCCCCAACCCCCATAAAATACATTTTTAGTGAATTTTAATTAAACATATTTCAAAGGGGGAAAATACTTGCGGGAATGCGTTCATGTTTTTGAATTTTTTTGATGCAAAACACTGACTTGAAATTAACATTTGTTTTCTACAAAAAATAGCCTATTTAGAACTTATTATTGTCAGGGTCAGGCCTATCATTTACGGTTGCAATTGAAACCCCACATCCTCCCTATAAATGGCAGACCTAGAAATAATTACAAGTTTTAAAAGGTTCTTCGTTTTTTGTGGAAAAGCAATGTTAATTTTTAAGTCTGTGTTTTGCATTAAAATATTTCTCTAAGCTGGTCCACCCGAAGAGGGGAGCGAGCAGTGCGAGTGCCCCCGGCACCAAGATGTGAGAGGGCTCCATAAACTAAACTTTTGTTAGATTACATTTTTTTTTGAATTATTCTTTACATTTTTGTAAAAAGTAACATCCAGATAAAATTCCTGTCTTTTATAATTCAGATAGTTTTCAGAATACATGTTATATTACTTTTTTAATGTAAAAATTTTCGGTACTTTTCCGTTTTTGCCCACCATTCTGGGTATGTGGGTATGTTGGGGGCTGGGGGGGAGGGGTCGCCTGAAAATATCCTCCTCGAGCGCTGTTATCTCTTTGAGTGACCATGTTCCCAAGGTATCACTAAATATATCTGTATGGTTCAGTGAATTTATTACGCCATTCGGTGAGTGTTGGTGATACATGATTCCCATTATTTTTTTATTACTTTGCTGCTCTTAGTCATGCTCGTCATTTTGGTGATAAGGCACATCTTGTTTTTTAATGTAAAGGTCACTAAATTTAGTCTTTTCAAGTACTTTTGTATCACAAACTTTTACTTTTTAAAATCCATTTTGTTACTTTTTTTTTTCTAAGACTTTACTTCTGTTGCAGGCAAAGTCCTTTGTGAAGTATGTAAGAAAAAGTGTAGTGGTAATGCACTTAGGGTTCAAGACAGGTATTTCCATTTAGAATGTTTCAAATGTGCTGGTAAGTTATATTTTTAAACTCAATGTGTCTATTTTATAAACTCAATGTATGTGCTACAAGCTACATTATACATCTCTGGAATCTGTAGCTCTTTTGTTTAACTCTAGCTATTGGGCATCTCAGAAATATTTAATCAGCATTTTACTAAGACTTCAAAATGTTAAAAAAAAAAAATGTTAAAATGTTAGTTTTACTGTGATGAAAATGTTCATGGTGAATAATTATTTTTTCCAAATTTTAAATTCATTAGTACGAACATTTCCTCAAAAATTCCACTATTGTCTTTATCTGAAACTATAATATGCTATGGCACAAAGGGTTCACCTATTTTTCGAATTTGAAGGGGGTTCGCGAGAGAAAAAAGAGTTGGGAACCGCGAGTCACCAGATTAGATAAATATTCATTAGAAAATATTACAAAAGTTGATGAACTTTCCATTGCTTCCGGTAAACAAACGTGGCCTATGATGTAAATAAGAAATCTTAATTTCTTAGTCTGCTGCAAACCCATCATTTGATTTTTGTATCACAGTAAAAATTTCAAAGGTTTTCAAAATATAATGTAATTATTATGCACAGTTTAGGACCCTAAAAGTGACCAATATTCAGAAGGTTCTGAATTTTTGTAGAAATGATAAAGTATATACTAGCTTAAATTGGAGCAAATTTCATACAAGAAACAATGTTCGAAGGACCCGAATTATTTGCGAGATAAGATTTTCCGGAACTAGACTAAACTGTGGACATTTTCACGATTTAGCTATCCATCCTTTGACCTAAACAGTAAAAAAAAAAATTATGCATTCTGCCATAATTTTATATTGTCTAACCGTTAAAAATTTTAATTGCAATAAAAGGCCGACTGCGCTAAAAATACAGGAAACACTGAATTCTGGATTCACTAATTTCTTTATAAATACGTGACCTCGTGGAAACTAGTTCCTTCAAAAAAAAAAAAAAAACACTTAATAAGGTTACAAGAAATTGAGAAACAAAATTGCTTTGATATTAATTCAGGTTAAAATAATTTAAAAAAAAATCGCGAAATCGAACCTATTTCGAAGTTTGAGATCGCAAAAATGAACCATTATCATGTAGAAGAGGCATGAAAATTGATCATGTTGCCGATCATTTTTTAAATATGTTCAAACATTTCATTTTCTTTCATTTGAAAATGTTTATTTTCTTAAAAACGAGGTTAAGAAAAAAACCTCGTAGGCATGAATTTAAAATGAAGGAAATTCATTAAAACTCTCAATCTCAAAAAAGTACCACTACTTAAAATAGTGATGGCGAAAACGAGGTGTTTTTGTAGAAAAGTGTAAAAGTCGCGCATTTCTCACAGTAAACATATTCATTACATTTGACTTTCCTCATTTTAAAATTGTTTATTTTCAGCAAAGGCGGCAAAATGTTCGCGATCTTTTCTTTGCTGAAAGTAATAAGGGACTCTACTTTGTTAGAAATATTTTATCCTGTGATTATATTTCCCATGTATATATTGTTTTTCTGTAACTAGTGTTATTTGCCAACAATGTAGTATAGAAGTATTTTGGCAGCGCTATTATTGTCTCGTTCAGCTCGCTAGCCAAAATCAAATTCTTTTCTTTTATGTATTTTAGTTTTCCACTTAAACCTAATAAATGTTAACAGGTTATGGGGCTCCAGCTCGCTAATTGCGCTAAGATTAAGTAAAGTGGAATTAGAAAATTCGCGGAAACTGCAATAGATAACTTCGTCGATCGCTCGGAACTGTATTTACTTCTTAAAATGGAGCAGGGTAAAATCCCCGTTAAGCCATTAGTGGGCAGAAGTGACTGGCCCATCTGGAAGTACAGAATACGGTTCGTATTGAATCATTACACTGATGCTCTAGACGTCGTCGAAGGAAGATTGCAGCCGCCAATAGTATTGGGAGTAGCAGATGATGCGAGTCTGAAGAAAGAGAAAGCATTCCACAAAGCAAATAACAGTGCCATGATGGTTCTCACTAACTCAATGACAGAAGATACATTGCAAAAGGTGATGAGATTCAATACCGCAAGAGATGTTTGGCTCGAGTTGAACAGGATTTTCGAAGACTCCTCGGACAACCAACTGTATAACATCTGTTTGCAATTCTTTAAGTTAAGCTGGTCAGAGGATGATATGGCAGATCATCTATCTAAACTGAAAAATTTGTGGAATGATCTCAACAGTGGACTCGAAAACAAAAAGGAAAGTAGACTCCCAGAAATGCTCTTAATATGCAAGATATTAGATATCCTTCCTGTCAGTTATCGCTCCTTCAAGTCAAGTTGGTTGCTTCTAAGTGATGAAAAGAGAACACTAGATGAGCTAACAACACAGTTATGTACACATGAGCGAGAGCTTAAGAAAGATTCCAGACCGACGGAAGATAAAGACCAAGAAGCCCTATCAGCCTGCTCAGAATCAAAGTACAAGTCCTTCAACAGCAAGAAGAGGAACAGCAAGTGCAATTATTGCCATCAAAAGGGACATTGGGTAAAAACCTGCAAGAAATGGATCTCGGATGGAAGACCTCCGAAACCAAGCCACCCAAGCGATAATAAAGGCAATAATTCGGTGGTAGATATGACACTCTTGGCTGTGGACGATGAGGTATTGTCAGTAGAAAATAGCACCGAAGACTGGTACATTGACAATGGTGCATCGAAGCATGTCACGAATAGCAAGTACTGCTTCGTAAATTTTCAAAAGTTTGAAGTTCCTCACACCATTACAGTAGCCAATGGGAAAACATTAGCAGCCATTGGACAAGGAAAAAATAAAAATTGCTGCAACTGTAAATGGAAAGGATCAAGTCAAGTTTTTAGAAAATGTTTGGTACGTTCCAGAAATTAGTAAAAATTTGTTCTCTGTTCTTGCAGCACAAGACAGAAATCAAAACAGTATATTTGAGTCAACATTCAAAGATTGCTACTTAAAGATAGATGGAAAAGTAGTTCTTCATGGCATACGAAATCCTGGAGGTGGTCTATTCAAGGCGGTTATTAGAAGTTTGGTACCAGAATCTAAAGTTGATGTGAACATGACCGTAAGTGATGACGAAATTCTCCAACTTTATCATGAAAGGTATGGCCATCAAGATAAGCAACACATAAGATCCATCATAGCAAAAGAATTTAATGTCAAGATCAAAGCTGATACAAAGTTAGGCAAAGCTTATGTCTACGGCAAAGCCCACCGTTTGAAATTTGGCGCAAGAAAGAAACTCACAAAAGCTGGATATGAAAATGAGAATGTTAAAGATGATACTTCTCAAGAATATAAAGAAGGGTCAAAGCAGGTAGATATGAGACCCAGAAGAAATATCACAGCCCCTAAATGGACCAAATATTATGTTATGAAAGGCTATAGTAAGATGCCTAAAGAAAACTGTCCAGAAATAAATAAAGTAACTGGAAATAATGGTGGCTCTAAGAATATTTACAGTAAGGAGCCACTGGAAACAACTGGTATGTCGAACGCCAAGGGAGCTTCGACACCATTAGATCCAGGCATGAAATATTTTCATGCAACAGAAGAAAATAAGTTGAATGCCGCAGAAGCTTTGAAGTCTAGAAAAGCTATCAGAGGGCTCTTATACTTGGCAGGCGGAACAAGACATGATTTAGCTTTCGTTTCAGAATTCATGGGATGCACTTCGATATGGGTCCCTTTGGCGATCTAACTAGATCCCGCGCCAAGCTCAATAAATTCAGGAGCCAGTTCAACAGTTGTTCAAGTAAGGAACACTGGACTGGAATGCACAAGAAGTCTTTAGGGAACCAAAAACTTGGTGAAGGACTAAGGGAAATTTAATCAAGGGGGGGTGTTAGAAATATTTTATCCTGTGATTATATTTCCCATGTATATATTGTTTTTCTGTAACTAGTGTTATTTGCCAACAATGTAGTATAGAAGTATTTTGGCAGCGCTATTATTGTCTCGTTCAGCTCGCTAGCCAAAATCAAATTCTTTTCTTTTATGTATTTTAGTTTTCCACTTAAACCTAATAAATGTTAACATACTTATGCAAGAAGCGATTGATACGAAAATATATACGATACATAAATACTTTGTTTTTTTCATTACTACACTGTAAAAACTAAGGGTGACGCAGGGGTGCCAATAAGAAAGCTTGGGTGAAAGCAAGGTGCCATGGGGTGCCACAGCGAATTTGAAATGCTCTTACCGCACTAAAAAGCCTCCCATCGGCACCCTTTGGGGTGAATGAAGCTTGCGCATGCTCAGTGAGACATCTCGCCGTACCAAAAGGCACCTTTGACAGAATGCGCCTGCGCGAGATCTCATCATCATCATCAACCATTTGAATGGCGGACATCTTGTTTACGTCGACACGACAGAATTTTCGGTACAGTGTTTTCACAGTCTTGGATTTCACCTTGAGTTTATTACAAAAATGGATTAATTCTTCATATTAGTCTTCGAATTCTCACGTAAGTACATGCATTTGATAATAGTTCTAAGAATTTCCAACATATTTGTACAATCATTTCAAAGTGTACGAACGGAAATTTATCTCTGTGCAGGGAATCTCTTTTGCCGTTACAGCAGATACAAACAAGTGGCAGAAGGCGAAGGGAAGGGGAAAAAAAAAAAGAAACTCTGAATGACTCTTTCTTTCTTTCTTATTTGTTTTTATCATAGGTATATGTATATGCTATTTTAATGCCATGCATTTCGTGCTGTCGCTAATATGCTAATATCTTTAATATCTTTCATTGGCGTTATTGATAACAAATGCTGAGTTCGTTATTGCCAGAGCTTACTTTTTTTGTTCCATCAGTTGAATTGATCCTTAAAATATATTTCGATTTTTAATCTGTCGAGAAACTTGACGTTTAACAAACACTGCTTTTCAAATACCCCATATCTTTTATTCCATAAAGATATTTAAATGTCGAACTATACATACCTATTAATGTGTTACCCTTGATTAAAATTTTAAAAGTTGATGAAGCGATTCAATTTTTTATTGATAGAACAATACAACTGAATATTTTTGATTGTTTTTGAAAGGGATCCATAAAATACCTTCCCTCTTCATTTTCGGTACAGATAGTTCTGCAGTAAATGTCAATAGCATTTTAAAACTACTGAATTTAATTCAAGTCACGAATTCTTTTAATATATGTTGGAAAGTCTGAACTGTGAGAAAATGCCTTAAATTACAAGTTTCGATCATTTTCAAATCGGAATTCAAGGTGAAAATGTACCAAGACTTTGTGAATAAAAGCAATAAATAAAAGTAAACACAATTGAAAAATAAAAACGCACACAGCACAGGGGGGATCTGCAATAGTGAACAGTGAGGGTGCCATTATGCTCTCCTATACGGTTCCATCTTTCACCCGCGCTGCTCGTTGAATTGAGGGTGCCAGTTTTTCACCCAAGCCAAGGGTGAAATCTCGGCACCCTACTGGGTGCCGCTCCTGTTACAAGCGTTTCACCCCGGAAAGGTGCCAATTGCAACCATTAGTTTTAACAGTGTAGGCTTACAACCATATCAAGTAATTTCTAAGGCTATCTAATAAAACACAAGAATTAGAAGCATTTTTGTAACTTTTATGTATTTAACAACTATGTTAATTCTGCAATATGTTACCCTATAATTACCCTTTCTCTTTCAGAGTGTTCATCTTCATTGGCACAAGGTGGGTTTTTCTTAAACAAAGGCCTATATTACTGTTCTAAGGATTACCAAAAGTTATTTGGAACTAGATGTGCTGAATGTGGAGACTATGTTGAGGGAGAAGTAGTCACAGCTATAGGCAACACATATCACCAAAAGTGCTTTGTTTGTGCTAGTTGTAGGTAAGAATATGTATGGCTGTTCTTATAATTCTCTGCAAATATTTCTTAAACTATGATTTTTTATAAAAATATTGATTATTTGCAAGTCTGCAAACATTTAACTTTGAAACAATTCAATCAAATTTTCACTTTTTCTGTTTGACTGACATAGTCTGAGCTGAGATCACTGGAATTTAGAAAGAAAATAACATTTAGGATACATATAAAACAAATTGTTTTCCCATGTAAATTAATTTTTAGGGAAAAATGCATGTTTCTTAAAAAAAACTTAAAGTTATAAACATGTAAAGCATAGCTGTTTGAAAATAAATTACTTCTCATTTTTAGGCAGCCTTTTCCATCAGGTGAAAAAGTGACCTACACAGGCAAAGATTGCTTATGTACAAAATGCATACAAATTCCTATTGTTTCTGCTGAATCGCCTACTCAAGAATCTCAAGTGCAGAATGGACAAACTAGAAAAAGTAAAATTAAATTTTTATACTTGTAAATCATTTTTGATCTTAATCAATCAGTTGGGATTAAACTTGGTTGTTCTTAATTAAGTTTGTGCTGGCTGTAACGAAGAACTGAAGGAGGGTCAAGCTTTAATTGCCTTAGAAAAGGAATGGCATATCTGGTGCTTTAAATGTACTGCTTGTGAAGCTGTTCTTCATGGAGAGTATATGGATAAGTAAGTTGAAATATTTTATTCTTTTTCTGCTATAAGAACATATCTTTAATTTTTTTCATTGGAAAATTAAAAAGTTTTAAAATTTGTGTCATAGTTTTAAAAAAAAATCTAGTTAAAATTTGTAGCATTCACATATATTTTATACTTTGTATTGAATTTTCAAAACCACTTTCCCAGTTATAGTTATAAACATATAATTAATGAAATATGAATCAAAGTAGTAATAGTATTTACTCACTTATTTTGCATTTATTCCAAAAGTATCTTGTGTTAAGTGAATGAATAAAAGATGTATAATGATAGTCTTCCAGGTGGCAGACATAGTTAAACACTGCAACCCCCTCTTACCAGGAAAGTACTCGACTTAAGTAATAATGAAAAAAGTAAAAAATGGTACCATTCGAAAGAGCAAACTGAAACATGTTTTTGACCCAAAGATCAAGTGCCCTCGTCCCCTCGTTTTCGAGATAAGGGGTCTTAAAGTCGGCCGAAAAGTAGCCAAATTTGAAGACTTGGCAAGAAATTGAAGCTACCTCCCGATTCTCCCTACCACTGCTTGCTTGGCATCGCATCGTTTCCATGTTTGGTCATTTGCAAAGAAAGTAAAAGATATTTTACGTTAACCCTTTACTTGTATGAGCTAAAATAAAGAATGCTGGTCAAGACTATGATGTGGAAAGAGAGTGTTTTATCTAGAGGTGCGAAAACATTACAAAGAAGTTAAAGTTTTATCTTTTTACGCATGAGAACAATACATTTTAAAATTTTAGTTATTTTAAGTTTTTTTACTGAACTAAGTTTATGTGTTAATTATTATACGTTAAATGTATTGCACGGGTTTCTTAATGAATAATTCAGGATAATTAAATAAATAAGTATGAAGAGCAGCTAATATGAGCTCATGTACAAAAAATGAAATAAATAGTCTTTGAGGTAGATATTAAATTGTCATGGATTATGATATCAGTTTTTATTTCAAAAAAAAAAAAAAAAAACCGATACAAGAAGTTTCACTATCTACTCACTTTTAGCAAAAATATTTATTTTCTTAAATTGAAATCGAGAAAAAATAAATAGAAATTTTAAAAAGAAAACGAATAGTAAATGTCAATAGCTGCAAAATTATATCCATGTCGGAAATTACATCAAGGGTAGAGGGAAATAATTATTTTCATTCTTAAAATATACTAATAGAGTCGACATTCATTATAAAAACCCCTGCTGTTCAAACAGAATTGGTCACTGTAGCGAAAAGTCTCTGTAACGTAAATGTAAAACATATTGCATGTTAATTTCGTACTGTTTCACAACATTAGTATAACTTTTACTAGTTCTGCTTTATGTTCAACGGGTAGGAAAAAACTAACAAAATTGTAAATTAATACAAGTTTTAGCTTACTTTTCTGAAAAAGTAGAAATTGGTGAAAAAATAATGAAAGAAAGAGTGATGCATTGGAAAAAAAAACCGTTCAAAACAATTGAGTCGAAAAAGCACAACTTAATAAAAATAACTAAATACACAGAGAAATTTAAAATAAGAGAGTTCGGTTTTAAGCTACAGAAACTGTGTACCTGTCAGTCTATCTATTAGTCAGTTCTGCCCCCCCCCCCTCCCGCAATAGCTTTTGAGTGCATAGTCTGATTCGATTTTTTTTTTTTTTTTGATCAGAACATCTCAGCGAGGACAGCACACTCCCAAATTCGACCTTTTGATTTTAATAATATTTCATTCGATATATTTTTCCCTATACTCTCTCATAACTTTTGAGGGAATAAGTCTGATTCAATCAAACATTTTTTTTTCGAAATATCACAGAGAAAACACCTCATTCCTATTTGATTTTTTTATTTGAACAAATTTTCAGTAAATTTGGACCAGTTCAAAAAAAAAAAAAAAAAACTCCCCCCCTCTCTCCCCCCCCCCCGAGAAAAAAATATATTTGCATTTTTTGCAATTAAAAAACCTAATATCACCCCCCCCCATTCATACTACAGAATAGCACGTACACTTTTAAAAAAAAATCAGGACGCTCCGTTGTCACCTCCTGGGCCCCTTAAACAAGGGACGTGCTTTCATCGCAAATAATAAGATAAAATTTAATTTTGATGTTGTTTAAACTTGTTTTTTCTCTTTAAAAAGTTCTCTACTTTTCATGACACAGGCTTTATAGTAGCTTTTTGCTTAACAGCCGTCTTTCACAATCTTTGCAGATGACCAAAAATGGGAATCAAGTTTCTCGTTAGACGCTAATAGCGAATTCGCGCGGCAGCTTCCCAATTTAATTATAATCGCTAAAATTGGCGATTTTTCAAAAAAATTCAGCTGACTTTAGGACCTTATATTTCGATAACGGGGGCGCGAGGGCAAAAACGCATGCGTCCAGAAACATGTTTTACAATGCTCTTTCGATTGGTACTCATTAAAAAAAATTCATTATTCCATGATCGCGTACTTTCCTGGTTAGATTCTTGAGGAGGTCTGCAGAGGGTTCTGAATTGGAAAGCTTTTTTTTTTCTCTGCAGGAATCTGAAATTTAAAGTGGAAAAAAAAGTGAATGGGGAAAAAAGTGCGTATAGCTATGTAGACTTCAGTGGCTAAAAGGTCAAAAGTACTTGCTTTGGCAAATTCCTGCGCCTCAGTCAGCCATTTTATTTTCAAGCTTTTTTACCTATGTTATACTCTGTCTTTATTTTTAAGTTTAGTATTTTATTTTTTGGCATTTCTTGAGGAATAAGTTTTGCAATTAATCTAATGCTGGTTTATATTAAAGACTGTTTTTGGATTTTGATATATGCGTCACAGATTGCTCAAAAAATTCTGCTTCTGGGATTGTCTTTACAATAAATTAAAAAAAAAAACCTTTTTTGTACTGTTGTAATACTCTTGTAGGAAATTAGCAAAACATGAGAAGTATTCATTTGAGTTTAAAAAGTTTGTTTTATTTTTCATTGCTCCATTTTGAAATACTGATAATGTTTTTAAATAAAAGCAAAGCTTTTGCTTCGAAAAAATTTTTTTGTTTTTGTAGTCATGAAAAACTTCATTTTTCTTATCAGTTGAGAAAATAAGTTAAATTATTCTTTCTTTTAGGCATATAAACCAAATGTATTCAGCAGTGTACTTAAAATAAATGTTTTATTATTATTTTTTTGCAATTGAGAAGCATTTATTTATGAATTGATTTTATTTGAGATTTGCAAGCAAATGCATATTTGTTTGTCACTCCATCACTAAACTAAAAGTCCCCCATAATTTCCGACATATGCCATGTACCTCCCTTGATTTCAAGGTCATAATAATTACAACATAATTTACCATTTATAATTGTGAATGACTTCTAGTCTGTAAATAAATGACAGGCATAACCAGGACCGTATTTAAGGGTTGGGTTTTTGAGGTTCAAACCCTCTCAGAAATTTTTCAAAACAATTCCAAAAAATGCATTTTAATGCCCTTTTTTTGCTGAAAAATATTATTACTGTTTTCTTTTAATTTTCTTATGTACTTTTCAATTTCATTTGAAAAATGAAATTGACATTATTGAATGATAGTACAAATTAATTGGTTTATCTGCAGTATTTATCTTTATTGTCGTTTTTGCAAACACAATTTCATACACAACAATATACTTTTATAACTAGGGCAATGATTCTTTGTATACTTCAGAATTTTTTCCTTCATTGGAAAATTATGCTATTATTTTATTTTTCATGTTAATGCCCCTTAAGCATCTACTATAACAAAACTCAATAGAATATAGAGCATGAAATCAAATTTTATTTATCATATAGATTTCACGTGAAATGTGCTGGTAAAACCCTCCCCGGAACAGTAGTCTGGTTACGGCTCTGGGCATAACTATTCATGTGTTTGTTCATTTGTTCAAAAAAGTGTAGTATTTGTCTGTTTGTTTTCTTCAAAAAAGTGAAGTATTTGTCTGTTTGTGTTCTTCAAAAGAGTGAAAGTACACATAATCATTTGCAAGTGAAAAAAAAAAAAACACAAAATGTAGGTACGGAAATATGAGTTGACAGCTTTTGATTTTTTAAAAAAATGCTTGTTTTTGCTTGTTTATATGTTTTAACTGTCTAAATTTTAATTCTTGCTAGTGATTAATATTTATCTTATTGTTTTCTTTGTCTGGTAATAAAAAAGCTATTTTAAAGTGGTATTCAAATACAATAATTCTTTTTTATAGAGATGGCATTCCATATTGCGAAAAAGATTACCAAAAACAGTTTGGAGTTAAGTGCAATCATTGTGAACGTTATATCATCGGGAAAGTTTTAAGAGTATGTTTAACTTCTCAATTATTGTTCTATTTTTGAAATTTTTTAGTACAGTCGAATTTTGATAACTCAAAGCCCCAGGGAACTGGCTGAAAATTTGTATTATCAGAAGGTCCCTTCCTAGCTTTTTCAAGAATAATTCCTATTTTCTTTTGCAGAAATAGTGTAGTAATATATACATAGGCTGTAATATTCATAGTTTGGCGAAAACAAGTAAATAGCAACTAATCCAAATTTTCAGAATTTTCTTGATAGACACAGAATAAAAGCCTTTATTTTCTTGCTATGCATTTAATTTTTATCTTCTAATTAAGAATTTACATTCACCCCCTTTCTTAGGCCACTGGGCCCATTGGCTTACCTTATTACTTGATATGCATGCTTAAAATTGTAACATTTTCCAACTAATGAAGATGCATTTATTTGTATATTGTTGTGGGATCTTAACGACTTTTGTTTGATAACTTTTAATAATCAGGATCTGGGTTCACCCCCTCTCTTGTGTCCCTGGGCCCATTAGCTTAACTAGTGCTTGATATAGATGCTTCAACTTATAATGTTCCCAAGTAATGAAGGAACATTATTTATATATTGTTGTTTCTTACTGTCTAACAATTCCTTGAAAGTGAATTTGGACCTTTTCTGTGGCAAATTGATGAAAGTTTCTACTCAGGCTGATTTTAATCATTGACTAGCTGCCAGGGCAGCTAGATTAGCTTCCTGCGGCATGTTGATACATAACGTCCCCCTTCTCTAATTTTTACATCATTCTGAAGTCATATTAGTTGATATAATTTAATGTTCATTCGATTTCAAGACATACCACGCACGTGGCCCGCCGTTGCACGGGCACTTCGTGCCCTGAAAGTAGTGAGGAAAATTTCAAGAAAGTACTCCCCGCCAAGGCGGCTCGCTAACAGGTGCTTCACCCCTTCACTTTTTTCCTATATGAAAAAAAATCATTCGAATTATTGAGATGCTTCGCGTCTTCAAGATGGTGAGGAAAGTTTTAGTAAGTTCAGTTCGCTCAAAGGAAAAAAGCAGACATAGATACTCAGTTTTTAATATAAGTAGATGGCTTTTCAACAAATGAATGTTTCAAAATATTACAAGTAGCTAGCGATAAAAATATTACGTAAGTGGCCCGCTTATGAATTTCGTGTTTGATTTAGTTAAGCCTTTATTCAAAATTCTCATTATCATTGTTATCACTGTTTCATAGCAACTACGTTTCAACAATGGATTTCATATTTAATCATTTATTAGGCTTAATTGCTTTAAATTTGGCTACTTATTAATTGATATCTTCCTTAATTAAAATCGTATAATCATATAGATTGAAAGAACTAATGAAGCCTGAAAAATTACCTATCTATCGGTACCTGGTTCGACTTTCAGTTCAGTGGCGTTCAGGAGAAAGAAGCGTGACATAGAAAGAAAGATAGTTAGAAAGATACTCAGTTTTTAATATAAGTAGATTATCCTCTGGCAGGGATACATTGCCATGCTTTCAGTCGGAGAGTTTTGTCACCACTGTTGTCAAGTTAGGAAAAAATTTGGTGACAAATATGAGATTTAGAACCTAGTTTTAATTTAGCGATATAGTCGAACCCCTCTATAGCGAACCCAGGATATAGCACACCCCCGGTTAAAGCGAACCGTTTCATTGGTCCGAACTGATACCCTATGAGTTTGAAGTAATTTTGTACGCTTATAACGATCTACAAACACTGAAAATTCGGCTATAACGATCATAAAATATCTGAAATTTCAAGTTTTTTTTTTTGATCAGTCTCAGTGATTCTTTAGCGATTGTTTTCTCAGCAAAAACACCATACACCTTTTGTTGGAAATATTCAATCCAAACCATATTACTCCCTTATTGTTCCTATGATAAGCATTGGTTTCTTCTAAGGGGGAGGGAGGAAAGAGCCACTAGCTCCCTCAATTTTCAACTGGGGTTGGTCAAAAGATGACATTATTGGTCGTTCAAGCGTTTGCTCTGATTTTTACTCTTTTCCATTGCTTTGCTGATAGTGATAAGTCTGAACTTCGCAGTAAACAGCATAGTTAGCGGAAGTATACGAAAAGCATTTTTTGTAGAAGAAAAAGTTAAATTCATCTGAAAATTAAAAAGTGGCGAAAATCTATCCTCACATTGCACGAAATTTCCCCTCTCAAAATCTACTGTAACCACGATTTGGAAGAATTGTGATTCCATCGTTTCTGCTTATGAAAAAACATAAACGGGTGTAAGAAATTGCAGAAAGAGAAAATGTGGAAAATTTTTTGTGACTGAAAACATTGACAAAGATATTGTGGATTATTTTGTAGTCATGGATGAAAAAATTTAAGAGATGTGTAAAAAATCCAAAAGTTTTCAACTGAAAATTAAGTCTTTCTTTCATGCTACAGATAAATAAAAAAAAAAATGTAAAATTTTAATATGCTTAACACTGAGTAAAATATGATTACTATTTCCGATGCTTTATTTTATTAACTTTACAAAAATAAAGACATTATGCAATTATGATGTTTATTGTTATAGCATATTACCGAATTCCAATTTTTTTTTTGGAAATTCGGATATAGCGAACCCCCGGTTATAACAATCACTCAAGTCGGTCGGTTAAGTGTCCGTTATAGGGTTTGACTGTATTTATAAAAATTCTCATAGATTTGATGTTAAAATTAAGCATTTGTAAAACAAATTGCTGTAAAAGTCTTTCTGCATTGGTTCATAACTAAGTGGACGACTAGGCTTGCTGCCTGCAACTCCTTACATAGTGCTGATGTCATCCACCAAACAGCCAATCAGAAGCAAAGTTGAGGCTGACGTAGGTACATACATAATTAGTGTCAGCTTTTAATGGTACAGATATATTAGAAGAAA
>JAXGGA010007966.1:0-59517 GCA_038373865.1 Uloborus plumipes
CGAGTATTCCCATCTCAATGATTTTTTTAATTTCACGTTTAACGTATAAAAACTTTGTACTAAAATGTTCATAAAAAATATCTTGATTTTAGTTTAAATTACCTCTTTGTTTTTTAATTTCAAGAGATTGACTACCTCATCCTAAATTGTTCCCTTTCCTTCAGGAGATTGATTTTTTTAATTCAATTTAGTGTTTTTTCTTTCTGTCCTTGTTTTCGTCTCGTCTCTGTTTTTTGTTTGTTTTTTAAGGTTTCTCAAAAATATTTCTCAATTCATTCTTTTGGTTCTTTTTTCAAAATTTAAAACCTCATTCCTGTTTTCAAAAAAAAGTATTCAAAAGTATTCAAAAGTATTCAAAATTCTTGAGATTCTATGCCTTTTACTCCTATAACAATTTTCCTTTTTGATACCTTTTTGGACTTTTTCTAACAGTTTGCCACAGTATAGCCTATGAGGGCTAAGCCAAATAAAACCAACCAAGAACTTGGCAGCCAAATGTGTTTTTATCAGAGCCATGCTATAATGGACATGCAGTATTTGTCACACAATTAATTTATTTATTTTGACTTACCTGCGATTTTCGTTGAAGGAAGGTTTCAGGGTCATCCCGTAGGTACCCGAAGATTTACGTATAACGATCATTTCCCTATAAAAGATAAAATTCTTATGAGTAATTAATGTTCAGCGCATTTGACTGATAAAATAAATGTAAAAAGAAGCAGAACTCACCACTTTAGTTCAAAAGCATTAATTAATATGCATTTAGTAAAAACAAAACAATTAGGCCAAAATTAAGGCCTTTTAAATCTATATTAAGAGTATTAATTTGCATATAATATTTATTATGATGTTAAGATGGAGATTAATTCAAAAGAGAAAAAAATCCCAACTTAAAATTACTTCAATCTAAAATAATTTATTGAAGTCACAGTCTTACACTACAGGTTAAGATATAAACTTGTATGCTAACTATTTAATGATAGTGAAGATAGTTGAAGTTAATAATTTTGAAAACATAAAATATTTTTCGCCAAAATACCGATCAATAAATATTAAACTGCATTGTGTGCAATAAATCTAATAGAGGGCAAATACTTTTTGCGCCAAAATTATAACTCAAGTTGCATTTTTGATTGTTATTTTTCTTTTTTCTTTTTTTCAACATCATGGCGCTATTCGTGTGATTCCCTGGTGAGATGCTGGATTTGATTGCAATAATATTTTTTGGAGAGGGGGATATGTGTTAGGAATCTTGTTTTCTCGGTTAGAAAACTCAAGGTATGAGGGATCTCAGGCAAATCACAATACACATCACAGTTTAAGAATTGTCTACCAAAATGAAGGTGCAGCGCTACCTCGTGCTGAAAACAAAATGGCCTGAAGCCGGTGAATATAACATTTGTAACTACTACTGGTTTCTTCGGAAATAACTGACCTAACCTGAATCATATTAACTCGATATGATTTTTTAAAACTTCGAAGCTCTGTTGTTAACACTCTGTTTGGGTCATTCTAAATTTACTTGGAAATATCATATTATTAGTATTTTAGCCTAGGTAGAAGAAGACGAAGTGGGGTAAAAAAAGAATATTCCAAGTTTTACGTTTGAGTTATAAGCAAATTACTTGAAAGTAACGTAAAAAATACGACAAAATGAAACTATTTTCATCACAATAGCTAAAACATGTAGGGAGCTTTAAGACATTACTTTGTAACACAAACCGAAATGTGTCCTAAAAGCTATAATTCCGCTATCAATCGTCGAGCCGCAATTCGTCGAATCCACTTAAAATTATTATTTATTAACTTTTTCTCTTTTTAATGGGACTGTAGCAAATAATGTAATTCTTCAGACTATGTTTAAGCTTTATGCTACAAAAAGCATTAAATTTGACCTTTCTATAATGAATGCAGTGACAAAGAGTGCGCTGATGATTTCTTTCCAAGTTTAACCACGGGTAACGACTTGGCGGGTTATACTAATGGTAAAATAATGCTAAAAACGGAAATAGTAGTTCTGTATGAATTGTGTTGAATTAAACCATAGTCAGAAACATAAGTAGCTTTCACTATTACAACATTTAATTTGACTCATTTAGAATATAAAAACTATGGGAAGAAATAATTCTTCCCTGGCAGGCAATTGACATGTATACAGAAAATAACATTTGAATTATTTGACAACAGTGTATTTATTTATATTGACCTGAGGTCACCCGTGTGAACCTGAAATTACTAATTAAATCCTTAAAATGTCAATTCTATCTAAATGCTAAAATAAATCCTAAAATGAAAACCAAAACAGTCTCACAACATTAAATAGAACAAGGAAAAGTTTATACTCACAATATTTAGTAGACTTTCCGCAAATATTTCATGTAAATTCAAGATTTTAATCTCGTGAGTTGGAATTCAAACCATAAGGTTATCGCATCCACTCGAAGTGACGAGTTGAAATTTTCTTCACTCTGTTGTAAAAACCAAGCATTGTTGCAACAAACTAGCAGTCGATGAACCAAGTTTTAAATTGTTGGTGAAAAGCATCAACAATGTTATATTGTTGACCGTTTTTCCTATATTATTGATGGATGGATTGCTGGTATGTTTTCGAAATTTCCAGTTATTTATGAAATGAAAGACACACGCAAGAACTGATTAATAGGGTGGGCCGAAAATGATTTTTTTTTTTGATGATAGGAAATGCGGAAAAGGTGCCATTTGGGGAGCAAAGTACATACAGGGTGTTTCAAAAAAATGTATACACACTTTGAACTTCCATAGAAAATTTATTTACCGTTCTACAAAGTTAAATTTCAGGAAAATAGAAAGCTGAAAGTCCAATGTAAATGAAACATAAATAAAAAATGTTAATACCGTTCAAATTGGTGACCTGCAGCACCAATACAATTCTGAGTACGAGTCACCACTGATTCTGTACACCTGAATGACCTTTATGCACATCACACACTGTTCCATGAACTTCGAATTTGTCTCGTATGCGTGTAATTGTTAATCTTGAAGGTGGTTCTGTATCATACTCCCTTCTCCACTGTCTTTGAACTTCATTTACATTCTCAAACTTCCAGTACCACTTAATAACCTGCTTACGTTCTTCAAAACTCAAACGTACGTCCCCCATGTTGATATTACAAATTCCTACTGATAATATAACATAGAGGGACGATTATGCTGGCACCTGGCGAAGAAATATAACATTAGCCTTGTAGAGCGGGAAAACTACAATAGTTTAAAGTGTGTATACATTTTTTTGAAGCACCCTGTATAAAAAAATTGAAATTTTTTGGTCAATTTCTTGATCTGCCGCAAATACATTGAAGTATGGAAAGTTTTTTCGAGATTTTTAGAAAATTATTGTTTTTTTTTTTTTTCTATTTTAGATTACGGGTAAGGCAGAAAAGGTGCCATTGGGGCATAGAAATTCTATAAAAATTTGAGGTCTGTGGTATAATTCTTCCCTTTTCCACAAATGCCCAGAAGATTTGGCACTTTCCTGTTTTTCGCTACGCTTTGAATTTTAATTTCGTCAAAACGTTAAAATGCTGTTTTCACCGTACTTATCTGAAACAACTCCATTGTAATGCATTTTTAGATATTCGGTGCTGAAAATTTTTTGAAATTAATTTCCAAAAGATCTAAAAAAAATTGCACTTTTCCCAAACTTCCACATGATTGAGGCTGTTCAAGAAATTGACCAAAAAATTTCAAATTTTTTAAGTACACTTTGCTCCCCTAACGGCACCTTTTCCGCATTCCCCATCATCGAAATTAAAAAAAGTCATTTTCGCCAACAATACTGATTAATGGGACAGTATTCGGGACACGTGCCCAGGACCCCCCAAATTATAATGAACCCCTAATTATATATGTGAAACATAGTTTCATAGTACAAATACCTCGTCCCCCGCCTATTAATTTTAGGCACGCTTATTAAGAAAATTATCAATTCAATTTTAGTATCACTTTTCTCATAGTTTAGCTAAATTAAGTATTGGTGCAAAATGGTGTAAATTCGACAGCTTCTATGTCGTATGATTATGTGACATGTAAAAGACCCCTCGAGTACTTGTTTGGCTTATTGTATCTCTTGGAAAAATTAAATTCCTAGTGCAGTTTCGCATCGAATAGCCCAGGTGCCTTCA
The DNA here is from genome assembly GCA_038373865.1 of Uloborus plumipes. NCBI lineage: Eukaryota > Metazoa > Arthropoda > Arachnida > Araneae > Uloboridae > Uloborus > Uloborus plumipes. The sequence goes on from JAXGGA010007966.1 coordinate 4,161, forward strand.
TCTAGTGGGGAAACTGGGGGGGTTAAAATTCTCGTGGAAAAGACATTCCGCCGATGGTGGTGCCACACGAAAGTGGATGCTGGTCTTGGGGAATGCACTAGGTCTGCAAATGGCAAGAAGTTAAACGCAGCTCCATTTGAAACAAACAAACAATTTGTTTCAGCTTATGAGAGCTACAAGTTTAACACATTAACAAGATAACTTTTCAAGAAAGTCAAACCACGAGGTACATGAGAAATTTTTCTGACAATGCTTTTTCCGTGGATTCAGCAAGATTTTGTAAAAATAGCAATTTTACCTTAAAATTTAGCTTTATTATACTGTAAAAACAACAATATTATACAGGCTGTATTGTATTCTTATTTATTGTAAAAACAACAATATAATACAGGATACTAACTGCAGAGGTTCCAATTGAAAACTCTAAAATGCACTGTTATAAACGTAAACTAGCAATTTTACAGTTTATTACGGCATGAATTGTACAGTAAAAACAACAATGTGGAACCCTAGAAGAAAATGATGAAGGAGATAAGGATGGAATCCTCACTGTTATCTGTTGCACACCATGGTGCAACAGATCTCCCCTCTGCAACGTGTGCGTTTTTACTTTCTTCTATATCTAGTAGTATATAGAAAAAGTAATGGATTTGTGAAAATTTGGAATTTGGATTTTCGACGGATTAACATGGTTTGCGGTGTGCTGATTTCATTTTGATCATTTTTGGAAATTTCTGCCTCTATCTGCATCTGTCTGTTTATATGAGGGTGACCAAATTTCGGTGCCGGCTATTCTGTTTTCAACAGCTTTCACATATTTATTTTCATTTAAGGGGTTACAGTACCTTTCTAACAATTTTCTTAAATTTACGTGAAAAAATATAATTCTTTGGAATCTTTGTTTCCGCACTTATTTAACAATCAATAATTTGTTTTCAAACATTAAAAATTTTGCTCACTTTTTTGGAAAATTCGAAAAATTTTAGAAAATTTCAATTTTTTAAAAATTCTGAGGCTTATTTGTTTTTGCACTAATTTTAAAATTTGTCTTTGTTAAATAAGCACAAGAATTACCTCTAAAAATCTATGCATTCATTTTCTTATATATTTATTTAAAAATATTTTGCAACTTTTTATGTAAAAAATTCTTAGAAAATATTGTTTTTCGAGGTTTAACAAGCTCTAAAAATTTTAGCAATTTATGAAATGCTTATTCAATGCACAGTTTTGTTAAATACATTATCCTGAGTGCAAAAAATATTGCTTTAAAGTTGTATCTTTAATAGAAAAAAATCCTTAGCATTTCCAGCAACACAGAAACACTAAAAACTGATCATAGAGAAAAAGCATTTTGAAGTTTTGCTTTTTCATTAAAACACATAGCATGCATGCGTTAAAGTCACTGATAACTATTTAAATAATTTAGCTAGAGCAATACTATTTTTCCGAGTGTTTTAAATAACTTTTACTTTTGAAATAAGCAATAAAAATATTTTTGGTCTTTTGGTCATTTTTGAGGTACTGTGACCCCTTAAATATATTAATCATTGAAATGAAGCAACAACTCAATATTTAAACATATTTTATAATTCTTTTATCATTGACTCGTTCCAAAAATTTTAGGAACATTGCAAGCAATAGGCTCAACGGTAGGAGCTACGACTGGTTTTATTATCCCTGTAATAACTGGGTTTCTACTGAAAGATGAGGTAAAAATTACAATTTCATATTTATTATATAAATTATGAGAGTTTTTCATGCTGTTTATGCTTTGCAGTCAAATTATTTCCCAAGTAAACAAAAAAAGTTTACCCAGAATTATTGATAATTTCTTCCTATCATTTTTATTTTATCGCTCTCTTACACTTTTACCTATATCAATCTGAAAGTTAACCGTTTATTAAAAATATTTGATAACTGTGAACTCTCACTTATACGCCGGCACAAGGGACCAACAGGAAAAGGCTTATAAGTGAGAGAGACGTATAAGTGAACAAACCTATTTAAAGGATTAAAACGCAACATTAGTTTCTAATGACAGAATGTATAAGAATGTTTCTATAGAAAAGGGACACATTACTACGGTTTGGCAAGTACTGGAACGTAACTACAATGATAAAGAGAAAACAAAAATTGTATCATAACTATGTACAAACTGTTCCCTTTAAAACGATGCATAACAGATAATTGTCCCTCTCCCAATTCTAGTTCATGCGAAACAAATGCCTTCCGTAAGCAATAAAGGAGAAAGATTAAAGAGGAAAGTGAAGAAAAATGCTCTTTTTTAAAGAAACTAAATTAATTTTTCTACATTTTAGGAAAAAATCGGCGCATAAGTGAAATATTTATGTTTAAAGCGACGCATAAACGAATGGTACTATCGTTATTTCGCTATGGAATGTGCTGGGACCATTTAAAATCGTCGTATAAGTGAAAAAGGCGCATAAATGAGGCGGCGTAAGTGAGAGTTCACTGTATAATATATTTTAGGGCTTTTCTTTATTTTTATAGCAACAAATACAATCACACTCTTCAAATATGAGTGGACTAACTAAAAATAAACCGTAAAACCCAAAATGTGGATCAATTTTTATCTGAATGGCTCAAACACATTGAAAAGTAGATTGCTTAGAATAACGTAAGAATTCCAACAGAGGAAAGACCCACGTGGAGAGTCTGCTCAAAATTATGACATTTAACCAAACATCAACAAGTGCACCCCAGTTCTAAAAACTAAATTAGTTGAATTATTTTTTCACATGATAATATCTATCTATATATCTCTCTCTATAGATCCTTTGATGTTCAGGAATCCACACAAGAGGTTTCTTTTTATAAAAATCCGGAATTTACGTAGAATTTGTGTCAAATTTAGCACAAAGGGCATTGATGCTAAGGAAATCACATATGAGGCAAAAGGCAGTTGTAAGAAATTCCGTGAAACAGAATACCTATGCGTATTTAATAACAATGTTAGAATTTGTTTACTTGGTGCTCGGGGGACCATCTACGAGTATTTGTACCTTTGGTGTTGAACTTACATTAATTTGAAAATATTTTAACTGTTAGCTATTGCTAATAATTCTAACTCGCATGTATTTCTGTCTGCTTAAAACCATTCACTTTCTACTTTTAGTAAGCTCAGCTTGTTTCTAAGAACAAGCTGAGTTTTTAAGGACAAGCTTACATTATTCTTTTCTAAAAATAAAAAAAAAACGTATGCGAACAGTACAATTTCATTTTTGATGTCACGGGTCAAGAAAACTTTCAAAGCCAGCACACGCTTCTTTTATTCGGAGCATCATGTAAAAAGTTTTCGCACAAGATGTGCAAAAAAAAATCCATTTTCTTTTGCACATCTTATGTGTCGTTGTATGATGACACTTTCATAAACGTCTGTTTAATTCAAAATCAGACATCGTGCTAATTTATACGAAACAGCGTTGAAAAAAGGCCTCGTACTTCTTCGTTTTCAATTGATGCTAATTTTTCAGTAAATACTTAACTTTTCTCTGCTGGATGAGTTCTTTTGAGAGTTTGAACCAAGAACGCGGGACTGACGCGTTTTTTTTTTTTTTTTTTTTTTTTTTTTTTTTTTTTTTTTTTTTTTTTAACTCCCATACAAACAGAATTCATCCATTTAGTTGCTGTTGTTGGCCTGTGCCAACTAATCTGACAATTTGGGGTGCGCTACTTAACTTTTCCAACTGTAACGTAATTTAGTGAGAAGTCCGATTTCCATAAGGGACCCGTTTATAGGGTTGGCAACCATTCATAGCACATCAACACATTCACACAAAGTAAGGACAAGGACAGGAGGGAGAAAGAACACCCATGCCAGAGCTGAGATTCGAATCAGAGACCCCTCCATCCCTGTCAGACTTCTCTGACCACCAAGCAAGGTTGTCTAAGAGATATGTGGTTATTAATAAATACTAAGACAACGCCGAATAGTTAACTAATATTTTATAAAAATGCCCATACATTTCTTTAAATATCTTTTTTTTTTTTAATTAGGATTCTACAGGCCAATGGACTAAATTTTTCTTGATATGCATCACTGTTGTAATGAGTTGCTGTATAATTTTTACCATTTTTGGATCTGCTAATGTTCAAGAATGGAACTTTTCTGAAACTCCAAAGAACACAAGAAAAGATGAAAAAGAAGAGATCAATACTTATTCTGATATCCAGAAACTTTCAAACTGTGTAAATCATATTTAAACTAAGCTATTTTTAGTCAGTAACTGTTATTCTCATTTTTTCTTGAAAAGTGAAAACCTTTTGGGTATATTTGATAGGGATGTATACTAATGGGAGGCAGTTCGCTGTAGTCAAAGACCTTGTGATGCAACTTTCACTTAGGAAGTTTTCAGTTTTTTTAGTTTTGTATCAAAATGCAGTATATAAAACGATTAAAATAACACAAATAAATAGCTGAAAAATGGCAACAGATTCAAATCCAAACGCAAAGTGAATAACGAAACCATGTTTATAAAAGACAGTTTATTTTATTTCTTTTGTTAACAACATTTTTATGGTGCATTGTTATTCTTAATTATCAGTATAACACTGTACAAAAAAAAAAAAAAATCTTAAACGTTGCTCATTTTTTCCGGGCAACGGTCCGTGGTTTTATGAGTTTCCATCTGTATGCTGTGAAAAACAACTATTTTTACAGAAACTTTTCCTGAATAGCTACAAATTTCGTAAATGCTTTCACACTCTAGTGAAAAACATTTTTATCTACCAGTGTAAAAATGTATTCAGTTTTTCTTCATTTGGTCTTTCGCCTTCAGCTCAGTTAAGGCCCTTCCAGATTGACTGAGCACCAAACAAGGCTGGAATGCGATCTCAGAATACTGTTGATTTGAAGGCATTACAAGCAAATACGCTGTTTCGAATTAACTTGCAAACTTCGTCTTAGCCTTTGTCATTTTTGCTTTAGGAGTCTTTCTAGTAAACAGGAATGTTATGAATGTAGTGTCAAGAAAGAGTAGTGTATCGTTTTATGGACGAAAAGTGAATCCGATTTCGTGGAACATCTAGATGGCGCTGAGCTCGGAGAACACGCTATGCTTCTTGTTCAGTCTCGCTTTAAATTAGCTATTACATTCTAATTTAGCTGTTTAAAAGCAACATATTATTATATATATATTTTTGGATCCAACTTATTTCAACTAAAAAGATAAATTCTCGAATAAGTTGTATTTGTTGCACGGGTGTTTTTTTTTTTTTTTTTCGAAGCCACACAATTATTACATGACTTCTTATTGAGAATATACTGTAAGCTTTTAAAGTGTATTTCCTTTTTTACCCCCTAAAAGTCTAGACAAAATTTAACTTGCAGCTTTCGTTTTAAACATTTTTAACTACTTTAAGTTTAGCAAGTATCGAAGTTTTTTCCTGCATATTCTTGTGTTTTGCAAGCAAATCACCGAATGAAATACTATTTCTTTATATTCAAATCATCCTTTAAACAATAAACGAAAGAAAATACAGGGTGTCCACTCCAATCGTGGACCAATAGCTAATTTCTAAACCGTTAGAGATAAGCATATAGTTTAATTAGGAAAAAATCTCTAAATTACGAAAGGAATTTTGAGTCTATTCAATGTTTTTCAAAAAATCAAATTTTGAAAGAGTTACGAAATTTAAATTTTTATACAGCCCCCCAGTCCTATCAATCATATTTAGTAAAACATTCTTGACACTGTAACGTTTAAAACTAAAAAAAAATCACTCTTCTACCACAAAAATTGACCGAGTTATGACGTTTTGAAAAATCAAGATTTTGCATTGTTTCATGACGTCATCGAGAGATCGTTTAAGGGACCGTATGCGAAATCCTTCAAAATCTTGATTTTTCAAAACGTCATAACTCGGTCAATTTTTGTCGTAGAAGAGTGATTTTTTTTTAGTTTTAAACGTTACAGTGTCAAGAATGTTTTACTAAATATGATTGATAGGACTGGGGGGCTGTATAAAAATTTAAATTTCGTAACTCTTTCAAAATTTGAGATTTTGAAAAACATTGAATAGACCCAAAATTCCTTTCGTAATTTGGAGATTTTTTCCTAAATAAACTATATGCTTATCTCTAACGGTTTAGAAATTAGCTATTGGTCCACGATTGGAGTGGACACCCTGTATAAATACGTCACTCATTTGAGGTTGGATGTATGCTTCATTTTAATGCCACCAGAGTCTCTTTTGGTTTCTTCTTTGTTAGTAAACACGTCTTGGACAGCAAAATTGTAGCTTTGAACTGTAGCAGATTCAAAAATGCAAAAGAATATTGCTGAACCCATGGCAATTGCAATACTTATGATAAAGAATTTGTTCCAGCTGCATTGTTTGCTAGAAATTAAAAGAAAAAATGAGTTTTTGCTGAGCTTATCAAGGTGGGAAATTCAATATTTAAAAATCATAATTTTAAACATAATTATCAAACAATAAATGGCTGGGATATACAGTAAATTAGCATTTTACTTGGGCAAAAACGGTTCCCAAGATTTGCCTCTACAAAAAACTTTGTTAGGTCTTCCTAAATAATCTCTGAAAAATCCTCAACTTTTCCAGCACGTTTTTATCACGTTTCCAGCACGGGAGGGGGGGGGGGGGGTTCTATTCTTGTTAAAATTGCAAGTAAAAAAACTATTAGATATTTTGTAACAGAGATACGTGATGTTAAGTATCCAAAGTTTAGAATCAAATGTTTGAAAAACACTTTTAGAAACAATTTCACGGAAGATGAAAAGTTTTATGGAACTATTTTTAGTGAATCTGCTCGAAAATGAAAATGGTTGTCATTTGCAGTGGACTTTTCAGTTGAATAAGAAAACACTGAAATACAATATTCTTAACATATTCTTGTTGATGTCATTTTATTATACTTATATTGCCCTGTATTCATTTAACTTTCAATGTTACTGAATAAATCACTTTTTTCTGCACTGTTGTGTTGTCTAATTGCCAGTTCAGAGGTACAATTAGCCATGGCCAAATGTAAAACTATATGTTGTACCTTTGACCACAGTACTAGTATTTAAAAATAATAATTAAAAAAGAAAGTAAAACTAGAAAGTTAAAAAGTTACATGTTGCAAACAAAAAAGAGCACTAATTGCAATAAAATATAAAAACTGAATTTAGCTTTAGTATTCAAGTTAAGAAAAATTAAAGTTTGCTAACTGGTCAACGAAATAATTTAGAGATATACTATAGGATGCACGCATATGTATAATTATCTTTCTTGCTTTCTCTACATTTGAATCTAAAATTTAAAATTAAAAAAAAAAAAGAAAAATAAACAACTAACTGACAAATAAAGTTCCTTGTCCTTTTTTTCTAGTGTATATTTAACATATATTTACCTCTTCATTCGTTATAACACCACACACTACCGGCAGGATAAATCCAGTTCAGGATCCCATTGTAGTACATAAAGCCATTAATGAACCTAAAACAAATATAGATGTGCTTAAGTTATATTAGAATTGAAAGAATACTAATATCCGATTTAACTACATTATACATTTTTGTACGTTTCTTTTGGGATAATGAATATTTTATGAGGGTTTCATCACCCTTAATTTATATTATAGTTAGATAGATAATAAAAATTCAAAGAAGTTTCAAGACAATATTTAGAATAGTAGTTAAGTATTATCCTTACTGAATCGAAAGCAAGTTGCACGATATGTTATTCTTTAAAATGGAAGTAGCAAGTGACATTATAGACATAGGCATGGTATTCTAGCCCAAACATGCCTAATAATCTTGTTTAAAGCTGTAATTTGAATTTGGAGGTAATTGTATGTATATTTGTACCACGGGGAAATTGTGGATGAACCAAATTGTAATTAGTACGATCAGCGAGAAAGCGCAAGAAGTGCAGTTTTTGCTGTTCGAACTTACATATCTAGAAAAACTATAATCTCTGCGCGCCAGCGTGTGAGTCTGTAACACTTCGGACTCACCTTCGGACCGCAGGTATAATGGGAAAAAATCTGTTGTTTCTACAATATAATACAGCTAATTTTATAGTAATAAACTGTGAAAATTGCTAATTTTACAGTTTATTACCGTGCATTTTACAGCTTTAAACTGGAACCTCTGCTACCAGTATTATACTGTAGATTTTACAGAGCGCTCACACTTTTTTGCTTCTTGTTACAAAAACTTTGTTATGCCTTCATTGCATTTAGATCGCAAAATAATAATAATAATAGCAATAATAATAATAATAATCCAGTCTTTTGGAACGATAGTTCCATCAAAACTTCTGATGGGTTTATAATGGTCAAATTAATTTATTTGGCGATTTTTTTACATTTTAATGAAACTTTTGGAATGACCAATATTTAGAAAAGCTCGTAAAGATTTCAGTTCTCGGTAATGCTTTTCAGAATATTTCAATGACTGAGTTTTTTGTAGGCACTTTTCAGTTACAGGCGAAAATTAAAATTTTAAGCTTGCATCGTCGCCATGTGTTACCCCTTTTTCTCCTATTTTGCATTTCAATTTATATTTCAATAATAGGAGCTTCTAAAGTTGGTTTGGTGAATTTTTTAAAAGGAATTCTCACAATATGTAAAACACAAAATGTAAAATATCGGGCAGGGAGTATCAAACACTAACATTAAGTGGGCAGGGTCATCGCTCCCTTAAACAAAAGCCTGGGTTAACACTACAGCCTGTAATATTGTTAGAAACACGAGTCTTTCACGAGTCATTGGTAACTTTATCCTATCGCAATTATGTGACAATTGCTAAGAGCCTCCATGATATAGCGGCCCCAAAAGGAATGTTCCACAGCTGCTTATTGTAAGAGCAATGAACAAACTGGCTCCATAATCCCTAAACTCACCACTGTACAACAATGGCTTCCAAAACTATAAAAAAAAGGAAGTATATTGCACTTATAATTTTATTTTTCATCTTATATCCGTTTTCGTGGGTTTTTTCAACATTTAAACTATCTTCAGATGAAATTTCAAAAGTCGATTTCAGTCACTACTTATTGAAAAAAAAAAAAAGGTTCTAGCTGTAGTTAACTACATTTTTAGTGAAGTAGTTGGGCCGTGGTGGCCCGATCGGTTAGGCATCGGACTCGCGTCCGGAGGGACCCGGGTTCGATCCCAGCCGATCAAAGATCCACCGTCTTGATTAATGGTGGCTGGGAGGCGTTAAAAATGTCGTGGTCACAAAGTGCTCCAAGTGAAACGATACCTCTGGGGGTGCTGGGCCTAGGGTTTGCTCGACCCTAGGTTCTGGTTCAAAATTAAGAACAGAGCGCTCTTCAGGGCCCTATCCCGGTTAAACCACGAAGCTGTGGTAGGTACGGGGGACCCTGGAGTGTGAAATGAAATGAAATACAAAACACAAAAAAAAAAAAAAAAAATCCGACCACTGATTGCGTAGCTTAGAACTAAGTAAACCTTTTAAATTTTCAAAATTTCAAATGTCTACATAAACACTAATAAATTGATAGACGGTGGCGTGTTGCAGGGCAAGAGGACCGTGGTAGCCCAATCGGTAAGGGGGAGTCGGACTCGTAACCGGAGAATCCCGGGTTCGATCCTAGCCGATCAAAGATCCACCGTCGTTTCCAATGATGGCAGGGCGACATAAAATAAGGGTCGTGATCACAAAGTCCTCCTAGTGAAACGATACCTCTGGGGGGTACTGGACCAGAGGTTTGCTCGGCCCTTGGTCTGGTTTAAAAAGAATAGAGCGCACTTCAGGGCCCCATCCCTGTTGAACCATGAGTTGTGGTAGGTACGGGGGACCCTGAAGTGTGAAAAGTGCAGGGGCAAGAGAGCCAGTTACAGTATAGGCCCGGAGCTCACTATTGATGTGGGCGCAATGATATATACTAATTAATCTCCCCCCCCCTCCAAAAAGGAGCTGATAAGTCTGTTACTTAGAATAGAGAATAGAAATCACTGAAACACTAAGTTTACGACTCAATTTCATTTTGAGATGGCAACCCAGCTAAGCGGGTCCTAAAAGTAATGTAGCTAAGGAGCCTCATTTTGCTTTATTCAGGTAATGTTTGCTACCAATGTGAAATAAATAAGATGTGAAGCATCTTAGGAAAAGTATAATGACGCAATTCAATAGTTAAAGAAAGAATAGTTAAAGAAATCAAAATCTGAAAACCTAAAATTAAAAATCTGGTATGGATGCCACACTACTTCCTTTTACGTGTAAATTTCTTAGTAGTTGCCTTAGTGTTAAAATAGTGCTTGGAGTGAGCAAGGTAACAATTCAAATATTTACTCCCCTAATCTGCCACGAAACAATGCAAAAAATATTTTGCAATGGTTAATTTTCTAAATATTGCTGATTTTAATATCATTCAGTGAATTTTTCGCAAAATATCGCCAATACCGCCAAATTGAACCCAAATTCAAAAAATCATTTTCTTCGTCAAATTTGTCGCCAACTTGGCGTCAAACACTTGGCGACCAAAAGCTTGACGACATAACGCCAAGTGGTCGCGCCATTTCATATCACTTGAGTCTGCATTGAAATTAACACTGATTTACCCCAAAAAAGGGGTAAAACACCGCCTTGGGAACATTCAAATGCAACCACAAGGGGAGGTGCACAACTAGACCATCCTCAGAGCCTACATACCAAGCTAGAAGCATCTACGGCACATAGTTTTTGAGTTATGCGACCCACATACATACATACGCACACACGTACATACAGACGTCACGAGAAAACTCGTCGTAATTAACTCGGGGGTGGTTGAAAAAATTTTTTCGGCTGCTTATATGTTGGTAGGTACATATGCACGTGCTGACAGGTCAAAAAAAACTAAGGAATTTTCTTTCGGGGTGAGCAAAATCAAAATTTAGACTCAAATTTGAATGATTTTTTTTTCGCGATCACAATACTTCCTTTACTACGTAAAAGGAAGTAAAAACAAAAGGAAAAATTTCCACATTTTTTTGTCTCTCTCTCTCTCTCGTTTGGGGTCCCTTCCTGGCACGGGGACCTTCGGCGAATACCCCAAATCGCAAAGGCTAGTCCGGACCTGCAAGTTCCCACACACAAACCAAGGTCGAAACTTTTCAAGCCCAGTTCCAAGAAAAGTCGAAAGGCTAGGGAAAAGGAGAAGTGTTTCGTTCCCTCTAAAAAGAAGCTTCAATGGTAAGGAGAAGTGTTTCGTTCCCTCTAAAAAGAAGCTTCAATGGTCTCACAGTGGATGTGAGATGTGCCGAAAGTAGGGTCTGAGAAAAGAGACTAATAAAATTTCTCGTTTTTAATGTGGAGCTTTGAACATTTGTAATTCATTGTAGGCCCTAAATGGCTAACTCATTTTTTAAAAAAAATCATTTGATATTAATTTTTCAGGCCCATTTCGCGGACCCCCTGACCTCTCACAGGCCCCTATACAATACATAGGCTTGCCCCTCACCCCTCTCGACGGTCCTGATCATCCTAGTAAACAGTGCTAAAAAGTCTGCACTGAAAACCAGCATTTTAAGGTAAGATTTTAAAATTTACTAAGAGTTCTCCCGAAGTCCTGTTTTATCCTAGGGTATCCTCCTTCAAAGCCCCTATTGTTGAATCTCCATAATTCACAACCTAAATCCGCTGCATACACAAACACGTACTTACACGCCGAAACACATTCAGCTAGTGTGGGGGAGGTGTATATACGGTTCCCCCACACAGACATCTACACAGACAGCACACAAGCCGACAGAAACTCACTCATACACAACTTACACCTATTGCAATTCGTGATTGCGGAAATCATACTTCAAAACGTCAAAATTCCTTTTATTTTTCAGTGATTTACATGCGGTTGCATCCTTTTGCATTGGTTCTGCCTGAACCCACGACAACAATAACTCGAATAAAGATTTCTTGTGTGTGTGTGAGTGTTCCCTATATATTTATCGCATACTACACCCTGACAGAACAAGTGACACAACTGAAAAGTTATTATAATTAACACAAATTGAGCAATAAAACCGTCATGAATTTGTACTGCACATAGTGTTCCCAAATAATAAGTGTTATTATTAATATTTTGCTCTTTTAATCCTTAATTTTTTTTCGATAATGAAAATATATTGTTTGCTTATGGATGAAAATACATCCATAAGCTCACATTCTTTGCATTGGAAAAGGTGTTCCTTGTAACCCCGAAACAGATGTTTGCAGATTCCTGCGCATTTGTGCTTTTTGCGTTGCTGTACTTGATTTTATTTTTTCAAGCGCAATGGTATTCATATTTTTATGTATATTAATCATCGTGTTCGTTGACTTTGCCAAATCCTGCATATAGTAAGCTGATTACCCAGATAACCACATACGTCCGCAGGATGTCCTATAAGGATCCTACAAATCCTTTATAGGACATGTCCTTCGAAGGATCACAAAAGGCGTCCTTTGGATTGCCTACGTGAGACGAGTTCTCTCGAAATTTGAAGATCCCACATCTGAGTGTAGATGGACATCCAGCTGGTATCCCATACAAGACGAACTACTAAAAGCCGGTTTTCCGCACATGCGCGCTAGCATAGCACCCATGCTGTCGCCCGGGAATTGCGAATATTTACACCACCATTTTGAAACGTGCTGCATGTTCTCTATCTCTGTTTCGTGAAGCTTTTATGCTATGAATTTGCCAAGGTAAGTCTGACTATTACACATGTTTGTATTTAAAATTGTTTTTGAAGGATAAACATTAAACCAATGCAGCAGTAGGATATTTGTTGAATAGAAAATTCTTTTCAAAAGAAACTTTTAGTGCGATCTTTAAGAAAAAGCAGTTTAGCTTGAAATGCATTTTTGGTTTCGACATATTTAATGTTAATAGTTTACAGAATAAAGTAAAAAAGCTTGTTGTTTTTTTTTCCTGTGCCAGAGGATAAAAAACTATTGAAAAGTAAAGTCAAAGGACGTCCAGACGACCTGCTTAGGATAAAAAGGGATGGGCAAAGGAAGGAGACGGATCTGCGAAGGACGTCAGAGCATCCTATGACAGTCCAGCAGTGGTCTTAAGGATGCCCGCAGGACGTGTGTAAGATTTAGAGTGTCCCGTGATAGTCCTGCAGTTGTCCTGAAAATGTCCGTTTAAGACGTCCTGTGGACGTAAAAAAAAGTGGATTTTGGATCACCTGCGGACGTCTACAAGACGTTTTTCGGTAAATTTGGGATCTCCTGCGGAAGTCAGAGAATCCTATGAATGACGGCTTCTGGATGTCCAGTGGATGTCTTTGTGTTATCTGGGTATTGTTCTAGTTTTAGAGAAATAAAATTACCAATCATTATAATTCAATTCAAAGTTATTCTGTTGTAAAATCATAAAAAAGTTGTTGTAAAAGTAAATAAAAAAATTAAAATCTCCTCACGAAACCGGCAGGGGTGCCGACTTTCAAAAGTTATTGCGGGGCCCAGGGCCTGGAGTTAGGTCAAAGAGGGCCCTAAGCTATTTCAGGTATACGTCCCTTTATGTAGTCTGGACAACTTTGTGGGGAAATGAGGGGTGGGGCAAAAGAGGCTATTGTTGTCACTGCGTGTCTTTTTAGCCTACTTTCCCGTTTAAAGTAAAAGAAAGACGAAAAAAATTTTTAAAGTAGCTTAATGCATCTAAAAAATATCGCCAAGTCCAAAAAATATCGCCAAGTTAAAAAAATATCGCGAAGTCCAAAAAATATGGCCAAGTTAAAAAAATAAAACGGTAAAATGAAAATCGAAAAATTAAAAATTTGAAAGTAGGGTATTGAGATGGGGATTTCGTGTGTCGGTCGGTCGGTCTTTCTGTCCCCTCCCCCTAATAACTATTGAATGAACATTTCTATTTGGACAAACTTTTTTCTGTTGGAAAGATCTCGGCAAGTACAGCTCATTCCCATATTTGATTTTTCGATTTGAACAATTTTTGGTTCAACTTTGAACAATCTGTCCCGCGATGCTGACTTTTGAGTGAACAGTCCGATTTGAACAAACTTTTTTTTGTTCGAAAGATCTTATCAAGGATACTTCATTCCCGTATTTACATTTCCGATTTGAACAATTTTTCGTTCAACATTGAACCGCTCAAGCAAGCTGTCACCCCTAATAACTTTTGAGTGAACAGTCCGATTTAAATAAACTTTTTGTTTTGTTCGAAGGATCTCAGCAAGGGTACTTCATTACCGTATTTAAATTTTCAATTTGAACACTTTTTCGTTCAACATTGAACCGTTCAAGCAACCTTTCCCCACCTAATAACTTCTAAATGAACCATCTGAATGGAATAAACTTTTTTTTTTGTTTGAAAGATCTCGGAGAGGCTCATTTCCATATTTCGCTTTTTGATTTGAACCATTTTTCGTTCAATATTGAGCCGTTCAGAAAAAAAAATTAACATTAGCGCCTACGGGAAATTTAAGTTGAATGTTGATCCTGAACTTCAAGTCAGATTTCCTTCAAACTAACTTTATAAGAAAATGGCTTTGATACATAATGTTTGTAAAGTACTTTTCTGAATAATCTTCTGTGAGGACTCTGATTCCGACTCCACAAACATGTCGGAAATGTAGGCTCAGAAAAAATTGACAGACTGTGCAGACGATTTTTTGTTTATTTATTCATTTGTTTTACTTTATTTATTATTATTATTATTATTATTATAATTTTTTGGCAGACGATTTTTTTGTAACAAAAATATTTCATTCACAAGGGCATTTTGTTCTTTATTTATATTTAACAACTGACAACGGATTAAAAGTGAAATTCGAGACATTTTATCAACGGACAAGTTTTTTTTTTCTTTCTTTGATAAAATGTGTTTTGATGTACTTTGTACTTTTATTTTTTATTTTTTTTTTTTTGAAAACGATTGAGAAATTTTTCTACGGAAGAACTGTAACAGTTACATTCTTTAAAAGGTGCCACAAAACTTATTCATTTATTTACTTCATTTATTTATTTATTCATTTATTTACTTTTTATGTGTCTATTTCATCTGATGAGAGGGGTATATTTTGCTTTTAGAAGTCAGCTTTAAGTGCTAAAAAGGTATGTTTGACGTAATTTTTTGTCTCAGATAATCAAGAGAATAATGATCAGATGCTAGAATGTCGATGTCGATGTACGGGAAAGTAGGCTCGTTTAGTTCTTGACAGAACTTCTTGTTAATATAGTTCGACGCTGACTCTACGTAGTTCGACGTATTGAACCCCGAATTATGACGGATAAGGGTCTTAAAACATAGAACTACGTAAAAACACATTTTGCTTCCGATATTTTTTTTAATTTCATTTTTTTTCCTCTTTCAATTTTTTAATCAATTAATAATTGATAAAAACGATTATACAGCAATATTTTTATCAAAATATAATTAAGAAGCAAATTAGTGAAAAATGGAAAATATCGTAAAACATTTTAGAATGTTTTGAAAACAATATTCAAAACCGACATACTTCGACGTCAATCTGCATAAATTTAACTGTAGCAAAAAAAATGGAAAACATCGTAAAACATTTTAGAATTTTTTACGAACAATATTCAAAACCGGCATACTTCGACGTCAATCTGTACAAATTTTAATCCATCCTGCTCTCTTATCTTACTTGTGCATGGTTTTTAAATTCCTTTTGTTGAGAAATTAAAAAAAAAAAAATGGGGCCGAAAAATAAGGGGAATGATGTGAATGGTAAAGAGAAAATAACCAAGGGTAATGAATTTGTAATTTTAAGGGATAAGGTTCATAAAACATAGAACTACGTCGTAATATCTTTTGTGTTCGATGTTTTCTTACATTTAATTTTCTTTTTTTCATTTTTCCATGTTTTAAATAAATTATTCATTTGTTAGAGCGATTATTGTGATAAACGAGCTATTATAGTGTAATTTTTAGTGAAATATAATTAAAAAGCAAAATAGTAAAAATGGAAAATATCGAAAGACGTTTTTGAATATTTTGCAAAAAATATTCGAAACCTTTGACGTCTTCCTGCAAAATATTAATATTTTTTGCTCTCGTCTCTTGGTGTTGTGTTTTTTTCAAGCAAAATACATTTCCTTGTACGGCAAATTTTGTTTGGGTCAATTCGGCTTTGGATTTCGGACAATGAATTGCAAAAATCTTTTTTATTTATTTATTTTTTTTAGAGATACGAAAATGCCGGATTTCATTCGGTAAAATTCAGAGGTTTTTTTTTTTTTTTTGATAAATTCATAATGTCTACTTTTATAAAAAAAGTTCCACGGCCAGACAATAAATATAACATTACGGCAAGCTTTCATTTTTGAAATAAATATAGAAATGGAATTTCTGTATTTAGCATTAGAATGTAGTTTTAGTGATTTAAAGGTGTTTTCTCGAAGTTACTTCATTTTTTGATTTACAAAATTTGTATAATTTAACAATCAATATTTTTTCATAGACTTATAGAGAATATCTGCAATTTATTGAATTTTCTTAATTTCTACCATATATTAATCAACCCTATGTTTCGCAAACACAGAGCATGTGCTTTGCTGAAAGTTAGATGCTGCCATTAAGTTTCAATCCTTATGCATCCTAAAATTTTTCATAATCATTTTGAAATATTAAAGTTATTTTAGCTTACGCTAGTTTAAATTTCCATATCAAATTTTTTGTTATATTTTACGCATTTTTTGCTTTAAATTTAGTTATTGAAATATTAGTACAGTTACATATTTTGAAGGGAGACTGAATTTCAAGGTTTTTTTTAATTTTATGTTTGTAGAGTCGGGTTTTATTCAATTGGTTATTATGCTCTGTAAGAGGATTTTTGCCTCCAACTCAGCTATTTTCGTATTCCTTGCTGATAAGTGCATGATAAGCACGAAACTGCAGTCCATGGGTCGAAATAACAGAGTTGGAGGTGTATTGCAGGTTATTACTTGTTTCACATTTTAACTTGATTCTGATGTCTCTATAAGTTTAGGGATTTGATATGTATATTGAAAATTTGTTAACCTTTCATCTCAAAAGTGTCATTGATTGTAAAAAGTATTGAAATTGAAAGAAAAAAATAACACTTTTGAAAACAGCAAAATCTGGTGTTACTCTATAAAAAAAAAAAAAAAAAAAAAATATGATTCACAAATAATTGGATTTTTTTTCTAGTTACAAAACTACTACTAATTGAGCATAGTTATGAAGCATCTCTGCATAAATTTTTTTGCAGCATATCAAAACTCCTCTGTTTTGCATAATGCTTTTTTCTCAGATTGTTTTGGAGATTATGATTTAAATAGGAATTTAGAAAGAAACTGCCGGTAGAATTTTTTAAAAACTCATCTATATAAATCTCAGGCCCGTCATTTAGGGGGGGCAGGGGGTCAATTGCCCCCCCCCCTGACTTTAAGAAACCATCGCATTTGCATATAAGTGGGCGTGGTTTTTAGTGTTTTCCGATGAAATTGCATTGTGTTTGGACCCTTTGCCCCCCCCCCCCTGACATCCTTGAAACTTGAAATGACATCCCTGATAAATATCCTCAGTACTAATCAAAACAAACTGAAATTTTGAACAAAATCTGCAGGGTAGTTTTATATATATATATATATATCAGTAACATTTAAAAGTTATTTTTTTTTTAAGTTGAAAGTTATTATGATTTATTTCTGGAATTAAATGCAAATATTTACACTGAATATAAATTTTAAATAATTAACAGTATTGGTGTAATGTGCCTGCCAACTTCAACACATGTGTAAAAGAACACATTTTTCCTCTTTTGATGCCAACTTTTTACTGCACTGTTAGGAGAACCTAGGTGTCAACGAAATTGTCCTTTCCCCTTCTTAAACTGCGTTAGTTACAAAATCCACAAGTTGAAATGGGGGTGTATCGATCTACTTGAAAGAAAATTTTTTAGTGTTATCTATTGGCACCATGATATTGTTTGTCATGACAAATGTGTGATAATTTTGTCACGTTGTTTTTCTCATTTAACTTGTGTATACTTTAGCTTTTTTCTTAGGTTGTCAGGTTTTACTGTTCCCCCCCCCCCTAAAAAATCCTTTGAAGCCTTCCTTTTCTTCCTAGTGCAGGGTTGCCACATGCTACTTAAATGCTACTTTTTTTTGTCACTAGAAGTGTTTGGAAACTTTTTAATGCAAAAACCGGCTAAAAAGCAACTTTTTTTCTTTAGAGATACTTTTTTAAAGCCTTTTTATTTTCCAAAAAGCTCATATATTTGCAATTTACATGCGTCTAGGGTTTTCTAAATTGTGAAAAATACATTATTTTTACATCATTTGTGAGAAATAGATTTTTTCCTCTGTTCAATGTTTATTAAGCTTTGTTGAAATGCAAATAAATAAATTTTCTACTAAAAGCTTATTTTAAAAATTTGTAATGAACACTCCATGACCATTTTGAACACTATCATTTGTTGCGTCAAGTGCTCTATCGCCGGTTTTGCTTCAATTTTGAATAGTTCAACAATATTTGAATAATATTTCTAATCGCTTTTAAAAATGAAGTACTAATTAAAATTAAAAGAAGCAAAACTATTCTGTGCGAGAGTGCCTGAAAAAGCTCTAAATTTTAAAAAATGAGGAAAATAAAATTTGAATGTTGCTTCTTTGCAATGTGTTTCATCATTTTATAGTTGTCCTGATAGCAAATTGTATCAACATTTCAAGTTCTGAAATTAGCGTTACATTGGCACCAGATGGGATAAAGAGTGCCTTAGGTTATGATGTTAACATAAATGAAAACGCTTCCCCCCCCCCAAAAAAAAAGGCTGATTTGAGAAAGATAGCCAAAAAATTATAAGAAAAAATTCAACTGGAAGCTCAAGTTACAGGCAAAAGTACACAGTACTCATTAAAAGGGCTGCTGTGCATTTGAAGATCTTGTTGATACAACAGAGAAATCTATATACATAAAAGACTACTTTTGTATGCGTATGTCCGGGGTAAACTTCAGAACTACTGAACCGATTTTAACCATTTTTTCACCGTAGATAGCTGCAGTAACAAGGAGCAGGATAAGCCATAATTTATTTCTAAAAAGTTTATTTTAAAAAAGTTATTATGGAAAATAGTAAATTTCATATAGTTTCCCTAAGGCCCCTATATATACGAGCCGGCGCATCAAGATTAAGTTTCACCACTTTGGATCCAGCGCGTGTTATTGTGTTTGAGTGGTTGTCTTTTCTGGCCAGTAATCGCGTTTTGGTAATTTTTCACGGTGAACAAATATTAGCGGCACGTGGATTTGGCAAAGCTTAGCAATATGCCAAAACTTTTTTCTGGTAACCCTACTCCGCAACAATGAAAATTTGAAAGTAAAAGTTAAGGAATTGGATCCAAAGTGGTGAAACTTAATCTTGATGCGTCGGCCTGTCTATATAGCGGCTCTAGTTTCCCCATTAAATGATTAAATTTTCAGTTCATTGTTGCAAAAATTTATTGCCTGACAACAACAATATTAATAGTGATCATAATGAAAATGTGAACCAAGGCTTCACTGGAGTAAGTATGAAATTTATTGCTTTCTTAGGATTTTTAGATTCATCTGTGCCAATAATGGCTAACGAGACTAAATAAAAAGATAAGTGATTTTGGCAACAGTTAGAGAACAGAAAATGTTTATAGTCAAAAAATTTCTAAGTTAGGTACGTTAGATGTTTTCACCAATGTAGTCACAAGGATATAAACTAATGATGGGACTTATTTTACGCGTAATGTTTAGAAATACTTGACTCCAGTGCGATTGATTTTACAGGGTGCGACAGAGAAACTTGCTGATTTTAATTGGGTGCTAATTAGCAAGGAATGGTCAGAAAGGAGTGGGAAGAGTCTCATTTTAAAGAGAGGGTCCTGAAGTTTTGTTATCCCATAGTTTAGTTGTCGCCATGCGTTGGACAAAGGAGCAACACGCGTTCGCCGCCGAATCTTAAGGCCCGGTTTCTTAAGGCTTGGTTTCCTAATCGCCGACGCCGACGCACGCTGGAATCGAACATTGATTGGCGTGCATGAGCGACGTCACTCTGCGCTCAGGTGCATGCCAGAAAGCGCGCGTCTGTCGCCTCGCCAGGATCGCGATTCACTCCTAGGAACCGGCCTTAGAGTGAAATCGTCGATCTCTGCGAGCGACAGACGCGCACCTCTGCGCATGCCTGAGCAGATTGAAGTCGCTTACGCACGTCCATCAACGGTCTGATCCGTCGCGCCCGGCGTCGGCGACGAATCTAGGAAACCAAGCCTTTACTTTTCAAATAATCTTTCGGTGGTCGCCACTCAACGTGCCTTCCAAACTCGGTTCAAAATTCAGCCCGTTGTTCCCATTCCTGGCTGGGGATGGACTGTTTTGTGGGTGAAAACATTCAGGGAAAGTGAGAGTGTGGCAAACAGAGGCCCAGGAGGTCAACGGATTTCTAGAACCCTAGAAAACGTCGAAAAAGTGAGGGAGTCAGGCGTTCGGCGCGTAAACATGCTGCTGCTTTGGGGATTTTTGATTGGACACTGAGACGAATTCTTCACAACGAACTCCAGTTTCATCCCTACAAACTTGCTGTGGTTCACCAGTTGAGTGATAACGTCTCCTTGAAAGGTGACGTACCGTGGCCGGCCCGATCTTCCGATTTGACACTCTGTGACTATTTTTTATGGGGGTATCTCAAATCGATCGTTTACAACGACAAGCCCCGGACCCTGCAACGCCTGGAGAACAACATCCGGCTTGCTATCACCAACATCCCATCAGTCGATATGCTCGAAAGAGTACAACAAATCTAGGGTACATGAGTGCATCATTAACAGGGGCCGTCATTCGTCCCGATGTAGTTTTTAAATCTAACTAATATAAAAATGCAGAATGGGTACCATATCTTATAAAAAGTAGTAAACTGATACATGATGTACTTTTCCCTTTATTTGTAGCTTGCATTTGTATTTAGGGTGTGTACTACAGTTTTTTAGTTTGTCCAGTCAGAAAAAATTGCCATTGTTTACAGAAGTAGCCATTGTGTGTATAGATATGCACTTTAATGTTGAAAAATTCATGAACGAGTGTCACTAAAACACCATACCCGGCCGAAACCCGGGCAGGGCCGGGTACCCGGCTAGTTATATTATAAAGCTAATTCTTGTAACAGAAGACTTAGATTTTTTTTTTTTTTTTTTTTGCTGATATTGCATTCTTGTAATAGCCATTTGCAGACATTTCTTGACAATTGCTTTACGTTAATTTTTCCTTGTAGTCTCATTAAAAAAGTTCAGGTTATAGAAAGTAGTTTAAAGCTCTTGGAAAAAAAGAGAGTATTTTTTAATACTTAAAGTTAAATATAAAGAAAAAAACAACTCCAAAAGTACTCATTGTAGCAAAAGTTTTATCTTTTTTTCTTTGTGTTAGGGTGAATATCGGGAAAAGTGCCAATTTGACCGTAGAAATTTTCAATTTTTAAAAATACTCAAAAAATAAAATTAATAGGGTATTTCGAATACGCATTGGTAACATTTTTTTTTTTTTTAAATCAGGGGGGCATGGTCTAGGTGAACATTTACTCCCATTTTAGGGGGGTTGTCTTTGAGCTTTACCGACATGATGAGAATGCTACCTAACTGGCAAATATTACAGATTTCACACTTAGTGTACAAAAGTGAACACTTTTACTACCTTTTATGTTTAAAACTAAAATAATTATTACTTAGAATAAAATAATATTTACACAGCCTGAACGCTTCTTTGTTTCATAAATAAAACTAGAGACTAATTAAAAGTTAGTTGAAGTTTAAATAAGAGCGACAAAGTTTTTTTTCAAGCAGATAAAGAGGTTAATAGTTAAAAAATCAAAATAAAATAAAATTCTTAACACAATCTTAAAAAACGAAATTAATTCAAGACAGTCGGAGTTTGGCGGGGAGGGGAGATTTGGACTACTGTTCGTAAAAGTTTTCCATTTTAAAACAAATTATATTTTTGGTTCAGTAGTTACGAACGAAGGACTGGATATTGATGTTAAAGAAAAGACTGAAAACTCAAATTTTGCGGAAAAATCAATGTTTTTGAATTTAAAAAATAAATAAATAAACTGCTTCCAATAATGGGAAAATTTGGCAGAAAAACGATGCACTTGAAATTATCTTTGTACTTTAAAACTCAACAAACTCATAACAAGAAGAATGAATTGCAAAAAAAAAAAAAAAAACATCGGTAACGCACGCATCAGTTTCGATGGAGTCGGCGCTAGTGGGTACCGGCAGAATCATGAGGGGTGCACCGAACTAAAAAAAAGTTTTTTATGTTTCATTTTATTAATTTTTTTGGGTTTCCTTTCTTTTTTTAATTTTATTTGTTTATTTATTTTTCAAAAGCAAATTCTGTGGTGCATTTTTATCTTTGCTTAATTCATTTAATTTACAAGTATATTTCTCTGAAATGCATCGCAATATTTTTATAATTTGTAATTTGCTGAAAATCAGTATATTTTTTACTTGAAAAAAATATTTGAAAACCAAGAAAAACAATAGAACAACAGAGCATTGAATTTATATTATTTAAAAAAAAAAATTAAGTATTTTTTAGTCTGTATTTTTTTTTATTTTTTATTTATTTATTTATTTTATTTTTTTTATTATTTGAAAAGGCAAGGGATGTAAAAACGCACCTCCTTGTAGCAGTAAAAGCGCTATAGTGATGATAAACATAGAATACTAATTTTTGTGATGTACTTTTAGTTTCTGATAGTTTCTAGAAAAATTTATCTTTAAAAACCAAAAGTGAAAGTTCATCCCCGTACCTGCATTCTTCATAAACATCAACATGATAAAACGTTTTGTGAACTATTTCAATTGTGAAATACATGTTTTCTCAAAATATTAATTACAATAATTAAATTAATACTGATTATAATTTTTGAAGGACATTTTTTAAGCCAATGAGGAACTCCCCCACCCTTCCCCCGAACTTAATGCCAGCGTTACTTTAATTTCATTGACGCATCTAATGCTTTAAATTTGAATACATTTTCCTCAATTAAACAATTTGATTAACGTATTTATTTCTCAAAAATAACACATAGATGGCGGTAAAAAAGTGAATGTATGAAGAAAGCATTATCAACGTCATCTAATGACGTCACGGCTGGCCGACTCGCGTAGCCCAGAGTTGTACATCTGACGACTGGACGATTGGTACAAACGCGCCAACCATGTTTGGCGCTATTGACTGGCCGACAAGCATAGCCCAGAGTTGCACCCGTTGCACATCTGTACTCAAGAGTCATAACAAACATTTAGTTGATTTCTACATGTTTCATTTTGTTTTTGTATCTTTTTATAGAACCTGTTGCTTGCGAGAGTGCGACGATGACCCAATGGTAAGATAATAATAATTTCTGTTGCTACGAATAAATCGCTTTGATGCATTATTTTTAATTTCGTACCCACATTAATTGTTTTGTTTTTATCAGTTTTCGTCTTGTTATAGTTTGTGTTATTGTTGATTATCAGTGATGCTTGTTTCGTTCTCTAAGGCAAAATTAATTTTAATATTTTGCTGCTAGAATATTGTTTATTATTACTTCTGAGTAGTTTGAGAAGATTAAGATATTTCTTTTATCAAAATTATTACTTTATGTAGTTCTTTCATTGTGCACATACATATAATTTGAATCAGGGTTTAGGCAGAATCTAAAAGGACTTATGCAAAAAAGATAAGTTGGAAAAAAGCTTTAGCAAAATTTTAAAATGTCAAAGGTAAATGAATTTTCTTGCATTTCCAAGTGCTGCAATATATTTCATCTCCAGTTCAAAACTGAATTCAAATTTCAGCATGTCATCTTTAACAGATTAAGTATGCAGTTATTCTTTTTAGGGATCTACCAGAAAACCAGTATCTGATCTGGGCGACCACTCTAAACTGAATATCCAACAATTTCAAGGCAGAATACTCAGTATTGATATTCAAAAGTATACACGTAAAGAAAATCACCGGGAGTGGTACTTACTCCTTGTTTTTGGATACTTGTGTGTAACTTGAGAAATTTAGTACTAAACAAAAAGTAGATTCAAAGTTAGGGTTTGACACAGCGCTGTTGTTAGGCATTGATATAAAGCAGAACACTTGGCTTGCATGGAAAGAGCTACTTCTATTTCTTTTTTAAAATATTTTCTTTATTTTTGGGGAAGAGTGCCATTTGTCCTATTATGGCCCAGGCCCCTTGTTTGGTCTGGGTAAAAAGTAAAGGAAGGGGGTGGGACTTCTTGCCTGGGATACCAATAAGTAAGCTTTTTATTAAATTTAAGGTTGCGTGTAAAAAAAATCACATTTTAGCTTTAAATATTTTTTGCAGATCACTCTGACTTTGATTAATCTGCATGATAAGTTTGATTATTTTCTGTTTGTTTTTCACATTTTGCTTGAACATCTCTACTCAAAGAACTTGTGATACTTTTTTAGTCATCCTTTCTGGCATGCATGTTTAAACTATTTTTAAAACTTAAAAACAGTTGCTTTGTGTAAGTCAGAGAAACTTATGTAAATGTATTTCAGGCATGAAACGATTCTGCACTTTTATTTATTTTTTGGGGGGGGGGGGACAGTATGTTGCACCTTGCAGCTAGTACAAGTCTGACAGAACATTATTGTATTACAGAAAAAGAGCTGGGTTTGTAATAAATAAATAAAATTAAATCGGCATTCTCAAATATTGTTCAAAAACGCATTTAGTTATTTACTTTGTTCATTATTTTTATTAAATTTAATAAGACATTAATTAATGAAATAATAAGGAACCTTTCTGATAGATGATCTAAGAGAGGCCATATTTTATGCAACTTTTCAAAATTATGTTTATCTTGTTTTAGCTGCAAATAATTGAAAACAAGTGAACAGACAAATTTCTAATTTTTAGAAAACGTTTATGGCATCACATTAAATTATTCAATCGCGACTACAGCACTTTTTACTGAAAGAAATTTATCTAAATGTGTACGTTTTAGTTTAAAATGTTGAAATCTTAGTAAAAAAATTTAAAATAACAAAAAAAAAATGCGTTTTTGAGCTTGTCTGTTGACTGGTTTTTGAAATAAAAGGTTCAGTTATCATTCAAATGGATCCTGGAATCCAACTGAATCTGTTGACAGGCATTAAATTTGCTAAACATTCATTAGTACTCTGATGAAATAATCTGATACTTTCAATAGTGCCAATAACTAGAAAGCGGTTTTACGCCCATAAGTAAATTTATTGCAAGAAATCTCAAAAACTCTACTTCAAAGAGGGGGAAAAGGACTTTTTTTTGAGTTGCATATAAATTTGATTGAAAAACAATCTGTTCAATAAATTGCAAAGTGAATATTCTGAGGAATAAACTTGCTAAAGAAAAATAATCCAGATCTAAAATCTTACCTGCCGATCCATAGCTTTCTCTAAATTCTGACTGAAAAAATCTACTTTGTTTCTTCCAGCAAATAATAGAAGATTCTGAGGGTTCTTCTACCCAGTTGTCGGAAGTAGCGCTCTACAAGTAGCGAAAGTAACTACATTTTTTAGTACTTTGTAGTGTAGCGCACTACTTTAATAAAAAAAGTACAGTGCATAGCGCGATACAAACAAATAGTAGTTTGTAGCAATGTCTGAAAACTACTTTTAAATTCGTAATTGGAAAAAAAAATAATACATGTATGAAAAAGTTAAACAAAAATAGAGAAATAATAAATTCTTTCAAATATGGTTTAATCGAACCTGCCAGGTGCAAATCTTGCACGAAAGCACTAACTAGCTGACGCAATGAGAAATAAGCACTATTAAAATGTGAGCTGATCTTAGATACACCATTTTGATGGCCATACATTCTATCTGTTTGACGTCATTGGTTTATTTGGCATCATAATTTTCATTCTGACAAATAATTTTCATAATCCTAAACATTCCCTGGCAAGAAATTAGCAGAAATTTGAAGGTTAAATTTTTCAAAAAAAAATCTTAAAAAGCCAAATTAGGAGCAAAAAAAAAAAAGCAGATAAATTCCTAGTAATTTTCAGTGTCCAAATGAGTTAATTCATTTCTCTAAACCACTTTTCGTTTTTTTTTTTGGTCAATCCTCAAACAGTGTATGCTTTTTTAAAAATTCATTTTTTAAGAAGTAGCGACAACATTTCAAAAGTAGTTTGTTGTTGCTTCATTTTTACTTCCTTTTGCGTAGTGAAGGAAGTATTAAAAATTCACTCAAATTTGGTCTAAATTTTGATTTTGCTCACCCCTGAATGAATGTTGAGTCGTTTTTTCGACCTGTCACCACGTGCATATGTACCTACTAGGGATGCACTGAGTACTCGGTAAATATTCGGTACTCGGCCAAATTTGGATCAGGTACTCGGCCGATATCAAGTAGCTGTAGAAAATTAAATAGTTCAAGACACATTTTTCAATAATTAAAAATATGCAAATATATATATAATGTAATCATTTACAATTAATACATTTATAAAATATGACTGAATTCTACTTATAAGTTTTTAAAAAGTTATAATACCAAATCAGTATAAAAATTAACTAAGAATGTGCAAATGTAATTAACTTTTTCATATCGCATATTGGTGTAGGGGAACTTACCTTTGGTCAGGAACAGTCCAAGTGATCCTTAAGATGAATATTAATAAAGAGACTTTCAATCATATTCCAATATACAAATACAAATGCGACGACCAGTAGCAGGCTCTGGGCCCAACTGGGCTCGTCCTAGTTAAATTAAAGACCCTAATGAAGATCAATGGGCCTCTCAAAGCTATCTACTCCATTGCTCCATACCGCTTCTTCCGGTAAACTGTTCCAAGTTCCCACTACCCTGCTAAAATAGTATTTTTTTCGAATTTCCAGATTAGCCTGAGATTTGAACAGCTTAAAACAATGACCCCTTGTCCTGCTTTCTGTGCAAAAATCTAACCCTGCAACATCATTAATTTTAGTATTTCTAATCATTTAAAAATTTAGATTACGAATTTTTAAAATCATGGTTTTGCAGATTCAAACTCGTGGCATAGTGATAACAACACAGAGAAGTAAAATTTAGTCCTTTTTATTAGGGTAAGAAAAAAGTGTCTAATATTTAAAGAAAAAAAGGGAAAATTCCAACAAAATATTTTAATAATTGAAATTGTATTTTAAATTATAGTGCAAAAAAATTATTTCATATTTATTCATTTAATGTAATTTCATTTTAAAAATAACTTTTTTCTAAAATTTTTGATAAAATAAATAAAATATTGTAAACAATGCATAAGTTAAATTCAGTGGGATTTTTGTTCTAAGAACTATCATACAGAGGTCCATTCCAATGATCAGCTCATATGTCAGGGTTCGAATTTACTGCTGGTCCATTGGTTCCAGACCAGTAAAACTCGCCTCGAATCACCATAAAAATAATAAACAATCCAAGGACCACCATTTTTTTTAAGAAAAAAAATGTGGTTAATGATTTAAGGTGGACCAGTGATGTGATGTCTGTTAACCAGTATACATTCCTGTTCACTGGTCGAGAAGACCAGTAAAATTTTGTAATGATTTCTAACCCTGTACCGCTGTATGTCAATGATTTTTTAAACAACTCGGTACTCGGCCGAGTAGTGAAAGGCCGAGTACTCTGTACCAGGGGCGGGTCCAGAACAAGCTGTCGGAGGGGGCCATCCTCTGTGTATGTAAAAAGGGGGAAGAAGGGGGAGGGATTGGTTTATAAAAAAGTGCTTTGGCAAAAACTTTTTCAATAGTTAACTATGAAATTTCATACATTTGTTATAAACAAAAGAATGCGGTTAAATTCTAGATTTCCTAACATACAAACATGTAAATTTACTTTCATTTGCAATTTTGAAGCAAAATAAAACTACAAGACAATCACAGTAAATATTAGCCAACATTTATCCATGTCTAAAATTTAGTGAGCATTGTTTATAAGTATCAGTTGATGTATGACTGAAAAAATACCAAACAAGTTATGGTAAATACTTTAACAAAAAATAAAATAAAATAAAATTCATGTTTAATTAAGAGTTTTAATAACTTTCATCAAAACATGAAATTTACTTATATTAAAAAAATTTAAACAAGGAAAAAACAAACGCTTAAAAAGGAAAAAATTCCACTAAATTAGAAAATCGTTCTTTTTCCTGTTTCAGCTAGAGATGTTACTGTCTGAAGAATTGTTTGAAAAGGCTGAAAATATTTTTAAAAAAACTAGATTTGCTTCTATGTAAAAAATAGTGGTACAGTTAATAGAATTTTAACTATGCAAGACCTAGTTTTCATTTTTGAAAATTTCTCTCCGCTCTCGGAGGGGGCCATGGCCCCCACAGCCCCTCCTCTGGACCCGCCACTGCTCTGTACTCAGCTACTCGACCAAAGTGCTACTTGGTGCATCCCTAGTACCTACCAACATATAGCCGACCGAAAAATCCTTTTCAACCATCCCCGAGTTAATGATGACGATTTTCTCGTGACTTCTGTATGTATGTCGCACAACTCAAAAACTATATGTCGTAAATGCTTCTAGTTTGGTATGTAGGCTCTGAAGAGGGTCTAGTTGTGCACCTCCCCTTTTGGTTGCATTCGAATGTTTCCAAGGGGGTATTTTACCCCTTTTTTTGGGTAAATCAGTGTTAATTTCAGTGCAGACTTAAGTGATATGAATTGGCACTACTACTTGGCGATATATCGCCAAGCTTTTGGTCGCCAAGTGTTTGATGCCAACTTGGCGACAAATTTTTTTTTCTGAATCTGGGCTCAAATTGGCGATATTTGGAAAAAAATCCGCTAAATGATGTTAAAATCAGCAATATTTAAAAAATTAATCATTGTAAAACATTTTTTTTGCATTGTTTCATGGCAAACTAGGGGTGTAAATGTTTGATTTGTTATCTAGCTCACTCCAAGCACAATTTTAACTTAACTTAAAGGCGTCTACTGAGAAATTTACACGTAAAAGGAAGTAGTGTGGGGTTCATACCAGATTTTTAAAAAAGTAGTTGTAGTTAACTACATTTATAACGTTGTAGTTGTAGTTCGCTACAAAAGAAATGTAGTTTTTCCAACCACTTCTTTCACCTTGTCACTGGCAGTATTACCTTGTTCAAAAATTTCTTCATCGGTTGTTCTCTCCGAGGGTTCCATAAACTCTTCCCCATAAGCATTAGAAGAGGTACTGAAGCATCTGAATCAGAATCAGGTGGCAATTAAGCAATTAGAGCTAAATCTCCCTGGACTGTTTGTTTTTCACTCTCCACATTTTAGCGATCAAATGAGTTCAAAAACATGCACAATTAAAAACAAAAGATAAAAAAAAAAAGAATGAAAGAAAATGTGCAGTGCTTCTATCTGTTCAGCTGATGCTCAAGTTTGTAAAGGGTTAACCTCTGACTCAGCTGTTTCTAATTCCAAACTAATGGTATAAAATACTTAATAAAAGAAATATTTTTGAAGGTAAAATACCTTGGAACATTAAAATACAACATACTTGCCTTAAATTTTCAAAATAAATTGTTTAATTATTAAAATTAGTTATATACTTTTATGATACTTTTGGGAGCCTTTTTTAAAAATATTATTTTCAACTAAAACTCAGGCTTAGCAGTGACATCTATGGAGTGAAATAACTGTTACTGAGTAAATTTGATTGATTGGATAATTGTTGATTCTAATTGCTAACCGAAGAATATTTTTTTAGTAAATGGGACAGATTTTGACCCACTATGCCAGAAAGGATAAATATGAACAGCTATTATTGAAATTGTTTCAAAATATATATTTTATCAATGTGTTTCATTTTGTTTTAGAGACCATTAAAGCCTCCATTGGAATAAAGACTCTTCTTTTGTTTTCAATTATGGATGAAGAAATGTTCTTGCAAATTCCTGGACAGGCTCTGAATATATCATGTCGCCTCAGATTATCTCGGTTTTTAGATCCTCAAGATCCATTGTGCCTTGATGATGGACTGCCCATAGATTACAGAGGGCTTGCGTGCCTTATGGATTTTGAACACATAGATGTGAGAAATTTTGAAACAACTGGCCAGCCAACAATGAGTATATTACAGGAATGGGAAAAGCGAACTGATGCTACAGTTGGCCAGCTGCTAATGTTTTTGAAGAAAATGGGAAGACACAGTGTAATTCAAGATATTTTTCCACTTATTGGTAAGAATTTGTTCTTGTGTGTTGAAGTATGACGTTGTATTTAAGCCTTCAAATAACACAGGTCTGCCAAAACAAAAGGGTCACTTGGTGAAAAATACCTCATTTCTGTTTAATGTTATGTTAAATCTAGCTTTTCTATATAATCCATCGAACTTTTGTGACACACTATTGAAGTTGAAAGAAATGTGCTACTCACATGCATAATTAACCCATTTATGCCCAGTAGCCTAAAAACAGGTTGCTTGTTAGTTAATGTATACAAAAACCTGTAATAGGTATATCATTTTACTAAAGCTGTTTTTCACAAGTTAAACAGTCCTTCTTCTTGAGAAAACCAGTTAGAACCACTATTTGGGCATCAGAATTTATTTATTGACAGCTATTTTCAGACAAATCAGTCAAGCAACGATCCAGCATGTGTAGCCACAGAAAGTAGGTTTTTTTTGTTGCGAACTTATTTTCCATAAAAATTAAGCAATTTTAAAATGATTTTTTTAAAATTGATCACAGATGCCTTCT
This sequence comes from Uloborus plumipes, assembly GCA_038373865.1. Taxonomy (NCBI): domain Eukaryota; kingdom Metazoa; phylum Arthropoda; class Arachnida; order Araneae; family Uloboridae; genus Uloborus; species Uloborus plumipes. The sequence goes on from JAXGGA010007966.1 coordinate 34,817, forward strand.
GTAATGTTTCTTTGCAAGAGTAATAACAAGTAATGTCATATTTTGCTCACATATATATTTTTTTCAACGCAACTCATCATTAATGGTTTCGATTTTATTTCTTAAGTAGGAAAAGCCTAAATTAAATTTTTGAAACATGAAAATTTATTTACTGTAAATCCCATTGATGCAGCCAACAGGTATGTTTGATTATTTACATTCTTTTAACCAGCTTGTGGCACCATGTGTGGACAAAAAACTCATGAATTTATCTTTCTGACAGGAAAAAGAAAATACTTTTAGTAGGTCTCATTGCTGGTACCAAACAGTATTTCTATGATTTGATTGTTTTCATTCTTGCATTAATTTTTAGTGATGTTAAATTTTCTAAAAAAATTCCATAAATTGAAAAAAAAAATAAATAAATCTGATTCATTTTTTAAACTCTAATACATTTAATATGTATGAATGCTCTTACTTGTATACTTAAAATCGTATTATTCAGAAAAGACTTTTTGTTAATAAGAGGGCTATTAAAAATAGTGACTTCAAAATTTCATTATGAAATGATTGCTTAAATCTCCAAAATATGATTTCCAGAAAAAGATGCAGAAGCTTATTTGAAAAAAAGGTCAAAATCTCAAGATATTCCTCTTCAAGTTCCAGAAGGTATGTATTTTACATATTTCTTATGATGCATTAAAAATTATCAAAATTTATATTCTTTTCCAGAAATGTATCTAATTTCTTTTTATATTTGCATCTTCATCTTTATTCTCTTAATGCCTAGTGGCGCATGAGGCCGCTAGCGTGGCTTTCCAACCTGTACGGTTCAGTGCCGCTTCCCTAGCTCGCCCCCAGCTTGTCCAGCTAAAGGCATTTCGTTCTTGAATGACCATCTGGCGCCAGGTAAGTTTTGGATGGCCTCGCTTCCTTTTGCCATCAGGGGTCCATGTGAGAGCATTTCTTGTTGGGTCTATGGCTTTCATTCTGAGAACATGTCCTATCTAAGTCCATTTTTGCTTTTTCACCTAATGTAGTTATGGGCTTGCAATTAATGCGTCTGTATAGGTCTGAATTTGAAATTTTATTTGACCAGTAAATGTTTAGGATTCTTCTCAGGTTTTTGGTTTGGAAGGCATCAAGCTCTTTTTACTGCTGTCTGGTTAACTACATGTATTGCTTCCATAATAGAGTAGGATTGCTCTAACTGTTAAACTGAAAATTTGAATTTTGAGTTTTGTATTTATGTTATTAGATCGAAATACTTTATAAAGAGATTGGAAGGCAAATAGAACTTTTTTTACTCTTATTAAGATATCGGTATCTGTACCTCCCTCAGTAGAAATATGTGCTCCTAGGTAGATAAAATTGTCAACTTCGTCTATTTCCTTTCCATTTATGCAGATTTTCATCACTTTTGTCTTGGTTTCATTTATTTTCAAACAGACTTTTCTCGCATTCTCTTCCAGTCTACTTGTTTTTAACTTCATATTTTCAAATTTGATGATAATAGTACAATGTCATTTGCATAGTCAAGATCTTCAAGATGGGCATGTAAATTCTATCTTATTCCAGTTTTACATTCTTTCAGGGTGTGTCTCATTGTCCAGTCAATTACTATGTTAAAAAGCAGTCCTGACATCACGTATCCCTGTCTCACTCCTGTTTTTATTTCAAATTTTTCTGAACTGTATCCACTTATACCAAGGAAGCAAGGGCAGTGTTTTGATAAGTTTTCAATGATTTTGATTATTTTTTGCGGAAGTCCATAAATTTTCAAAATTTTCCAAAGGTATTCTCTATTTATGCTGTTGAAAGCTTTAGCAAAGTCTATAAAGTTGAGATATAATGTTGAGTTGAATTCAATGCTTTGCCCAATTTGTTTCGAAGTATGAAGATTTGATTTATTGTACTTTTACCGGCTTTAAAGCCTGCCTGTTCAATTCTTAGCCTGTGTTCAATACTTTCCTTGATTCTGTTCATTAGAATTCTTGTAAAGATCTTAGAACAGGGTTGGCAAGTTTTTTACAGTCGGAGGTTTTATCCAGTTTTAACCCTGGTTTTTACCGTTATGTCAAAAACCCCTTTTTGACATAATTGTCAAAAACCTAAACTTCTGTCCAAAACATGTTTAAATTTGATATTGATAATCAAAATACATTTTCAAATGAATTTTACAATTTCTGATTTCAGACACTGAAGTAAACGTTTGGAGTTTTAGGTTATTAAATTAAAGTGTAATAAGCAATCCTAAACATAATTGAAGGGCTCGGGAGTAAATAATGGTAACTAGCATTTTAAAAAATCAAACATATGGCTTTATTGCTTCGAGAAATTACTGTAACAGGTTTTATTTTAAAAAATGAAGTGGGTACATTAATAAAGTGCTGTGTGTCTTGGGTATACTTAATAAATTTTTGCAAGTGATTTTTTTAAATTTTAATTTGAAATAGTCAGATTTTTAGAATTTGTCAGATACCATTATTTATTCCCGAGCCCTTCAATTGGGATACTACAAGATGCTTACATGTGGAAAATAAAATAAATGAATGAGCTACTATCATTATAGAATAAAAATTAATTCTAAATAACAGTATATTAAAACGTAAACCTAATTACAATCTATAAATTTTAGAAAGCAGAAATTGCATAGTGCACATTTGCTTGGTATTATTTGTAGACTTACATGCATAAAATAAACCATCTTAAGTTAACAGTTACTTAAGTTATTTAGTCCCAATATAAATCGCTTTTCCCGCGGAGTATGCGGTAACAAAAGACCAGTTTTGATGCTTTTTGGACGTCAAATCTATTTCTGAGCTTAGAATGTATGAGTCCAAAACTCGAGAAGATTCTCTCGGTCTCGATAGACGCTGAGCTACATGGGCTGGAATGTAATTGTATCATCAGCTGTACAAATTCGGCAGAGATGTTGCTTTTTTTTAGACCTTTCTACTTTAAAACCAGGATTTAACTTTTAATACTTTTAACTTTTTTCATGACCTAACAAGTTTAAATTATTAAAAGAATGAGAATTAATTTTCATTAAATTTATTAATTAATTTTTATTAAACTTGACTGATAAGATAATTGATAGTTTTTAAACATTTAAAGAAAACTTATTTAAAAACTGGATTTAAGTTTTAATATTTAACTTTTTTCACAGCGTAACAAGTTAGTTTAAAAGAAGGAAAATTAATTTTCATTAAATTTATTAATTTAATTTTTATTAAACTTGATTGATAAGATAACTAATTGATAGTTATATAAACATTTAAACAAAACTACTTTAAAAGCTGGATTTAAGTTTTAATATTTAACTTTTTTCACGGCAAAACAAGTTAATTTATAAGAATGAGAAATAACTTTCGTTAAATTTATTAATTTAATGTTTATTAAACTTGATTGATAAGATATATAAATTTTTATTTAATATTTTTCAGGATGAGAAACCTTATATGTTTATAAAAAATCTCAATAACCACTGTATTTGAGTTTTAGACAGGTTTTTGACGTTTTTGACAGGTTTTCGACATGTCATGTCAAAAACTGGTTTTTGATGTCAAAAACCCAACCCTGTCTTAGAAGGAACATATAGGAAGCTAATTTCTCTATAATTATTACAATTTGAAAGATCACCTTTCTTGGGAATGCAAACAATCTGGGCTTCTTGCCACGATTCAGGAATGATTTCGTTTGTCCAGATATAATTAAACAATTTGTGCAGTGTGTTTGCATTCGACTCAAGGTCCACTTTAAAGAGTTTTGCAGTTAGCTTATCATTTCCACTTGCTTTCCCATTCCTTTGTATTTTTATTGCACTTTTAATTTCCTCCTTTGTTATTTCATTGAAATTTATTTTCAGTTCATCAATCAACACATCAAAATGTGAATCAATGTTCAATCCAGCCGAAACCCTGATCCACATTCAAAAGTTCTCTGAAATGTTCACTCCATCTATCCAATATTTCTTTATCTTGTGTAAGAAGTTGTCCGTTTTTGGTTTTTACTCTGCAGTCATTTTTTCGGTATCTTCCGCTTAACTGTTTTATTATTTTGTAAACTTTTCTAGTGTTACCAGCATCATTATATCTCTGAGCCTCTTCCGCTAGTTTCTGAAAGTAGTTTCTTTTGTTATTTCTCCCTGAGTTTCACCTTGTGCATTTTCCAATATTTCTTCTGATAGTCAATGTGCTGTCTCTTAGATTTACAGTTATTTTTATCTTTCCCTTTAGCCTTTTTCTTTTCTCTATTAACTTTAACGTATCAATTGTTCTCCACTCCTTTTTTGCTGCTTTATCAGCTTTTCCAAGTACTTCCTTTGCAGTTATGTTATAAGCTTCACTGCAGCATTGCCACATCCATTCTATTTTGTGTTCTTCATCAGTCTTATCAACAGACTCCTCAAACACTGAAAATTTGATTTTTAATTCAGTTACAAAATCTTTCTTAACTTTACTTTCCTTCAGTTTTTGAATATTATATGTGATCTTCTTCTCGTTTTCATCTCTTCTAAAATTTCTTGCTAATTTTAGTTTGATTATAGCTGTTACGAGAAAATGGTCCGATGCAACATCAGCTCCTCTAACATCTTGTAAAGATTTTTTAAAGATTCTATTTATGGTGACATGGTCATTCTTATTGGTTGTTTTCTTGTCTGGGCTTGTCCACGTCACTTTATGTATATCTTTATGCTTAAAATAGCTACCTCCTATTATGAGGTTATTCATCTCACAGAAAGATGCGAAAAGTTCACCATTTTTATTCCTCTCTCTGCTTGTCTCGTGCCCTACAGCACGTTCCTCTTCTGTCACTCTCTTTCCTACTTTGGCATTCAGATCTCCCATTAAAATTATAAGGTTGTGCTTAGGGGTTTTATTTAATGTTTCTTGAAGTTTATCGTAAAACTCTGTCTTTGTGTCTTCATCAGCATCATTAGTTGGTGCATATACTTGTATGACTGTTAACTTGGCATATTTGGAATAAAAATTTGCTTTGATAATTCGGTTGTTAACAGGTCGTCAATCTAAGAGGCTCTTCTTTGCTTTTTCGCTTAAAATTATAGCTACGCCTTTCTCGTGCCTCACATCATCTCCAGAAAATAATAATGTTACAGTTGTCTGAGGTCTTTACCTCTCCGAACAGAGTCCATCTTGACTCTTATATTCCCAGTATATCAATGTCATAGTTGCTCATTTCGTTTACAATCTGCTTGGTTTTTCCAATCTGGTACATAGTTCTGACGTTCCAGGATCCAATCTTAAGTTTTATTTTTGGTTGGGTGAGTGTCCTCATCCGTGTATGGGGTTCCTTTCGGCTTTGACCGTATGCATCATTAACGGTTCCTCGATCACATCAGTTAAGTAAACATCTGCTAGGAGACCGCAGGACGCTGCACCGTCGCCTTCAGGAGAAAATTTTCCACTAGTGGATTCAGTAAACGTAGGGATTTTTACATAGATGGGTGTTTAGCCTATCGCTTAACCCTCCTCTTTTACCCAGGTGTGGGACCGGCATAGGGACGAGACAAACTCCAGCCTATGACAGAGTTTTTATAGTTGCATACTGAAAGATATTGTTACACAATCATTACTTTTGCTTATGAAATGCCTCATCATTAAATACCCAATTTATCCCCAAAGAAAGAGAAAAAAAACGATGATCATTTTTATTTGTTTTATCGAATGTTCAATAGGGTGGAGTGAAAGTATAGGCAAAAATTTTTTTTTCGAAATTCAATTTCTGTTAGCGCGGAAAAGTTGCCATTTGGTCCCAAAAAGAAGGGGCTAAAATATTTTTACTCTAGCTTTCCATCTTCAGGGTCCGCTTTGACCTTGAAATCTGCAAATTTTAGTTTTTTCGTAAAATTCCACTTTTAATGCAGATAATTTTTATTTTTGATGCTCAACTTTTTATGGAGGGGAAAAAATAAGATTTAATATTAAAAAGGAGAAAGTTAAAATATTTACATATATATTTTTTTAGTTTTTAGGGCCGTTTTGACCTTGAATTTCAAAAACCTTGCTTTTGCTTTATAGTGCTTTAATATTAACTTATTTTTTTCTATACTAAATATAAAAAAGTAATTATAGAAAAAATATGTTTTAAAAATGTAATATGTTTTAAAAATGTTATGTAGTACTATTAACACATACCTTTTTTTTCTTGAAAAATCTTGCTTTTTTAACTACAGTATTTATAACTTCCTTCTCTTTCCCGAAAATAAATAACAAATAACATGAAAAAGTTTCAATACCACCAAGTCAGAAGCATAAGTTTTATCTTCACCATTTGTTTATTACGAGGGATGTCCTTGAAACCCTTCACTTCTAGAGTCTGCGTATGGGGATAGTTCACCTCCCTCTCACTCTTGATTTGAGGAATGAATTCACCCACAGCCATGTGGCATCTGTTTCGCATGTCATCCAAGAAAAAATAAGCAAACACATTTTTAACTGAGCTTGTGCCTCGAACATTTAGTTTTCTCGAATTAGTGTACGTGAACTGTTGAATGTCGGTTTGTTAGTCGATTTATTTGGAAAATGGCTACTCGTAGTAAAATTAAAACGAGAACAAATTTAGAGTGTCCTGTGTTTGGAACACCAAAAGAGTTGAGTAAGCTGGTTTTGCCCACTTATGAAGACATGATGAAATATTAGTTACATGTCAGGAACCAGTTAAAGCCATATGAAACAACGAAAGAGCCCACGATACCTGAAATCTCCGAGGCGGTAGCTTTACATATAGAAGAACTGTGGGCGAAAGCTTCAATACCTACAGTTTCGCACGGTCGTGTCCTTAAACTCATTCGTGCGTACCATGCCAAGTACAAATCAATTTTGAAATCAATACGAAAACAGATGGGTCAACGTCTTCAGGCCAAAATAGAAGCATTCACTGATGATGCAAAGCGCAAATTGTTTGACATCTCGTCGTGTAAATGTGAATTTTCCACCTGCAGGTGTGAAAAGTCTCGTATTGTTCCTGTTCAAGAACAAGCGTTTCTTCATGACCAGAGAACTGTCAGAAAAATGATCATAAGCACTGTTGACCTAATCTCAACAAAAAAACTTCGACGGAAGGCAGAGAGGAAATCAAAAGTCAATGCTCGCCTATCTAAAGTTTCAAAACAAACTGAAAGTGAAATGCCAATGAGTTTAGAATCAACTTCAAGTTCATCAGAAAAGGAGATGAATGATGACACTCTCATGGCTACTTCTTCAATTTTTAGAGCTTAAGTTGAGAAGCCAACATGTTCCACGAAGCAACCATCTAGCTCTCAACAAATGCGAGTTCCTTTGCCAACAGTAGCAAGGGAATGTGACAGATATGATCTTTCTGATAGAGCTGCAGCATCAATCGCTAGTGCTGTGCTTAAGGACGTGGGTTTACGGAGCAAGATTCTTCTCGTGTGATTGATCGCAGCAAAATCATCTAAGAAAACCAAAAGAAAAAAAGGGGAAAAGTACTTGTACAGGAGACGGAAACACTAAAAACTCTTCGTGCATTGTATTTCAATGGCAGAAAGGATAAAACTACCAATTGCAAGTTTAGATGTCAAAAAATGCCGTAAAACAGTAGTTGAAGAGCATATTACATTGGTTCAAGAACCTGGATCCAAGTACCTTGCCCACGTGACTCCACCTAGTGGTACAGCGATAAAGATTAACAGAAGCATAACTGACTATATAGCAAACAGTAAAATTTCAGTTGATAATTTTAAAGCAGTTTGATGTGACGGAACCAACGTAAATGCTGAAAGAAAGGGAGGAGTAATTCGACTGCTCGAAATTCATTTTAAAAAACCCTTGCAATGGTTAGTATGCCTACTTCATTCCAACGAACCGGCTCCCCTTACGACACCTTCTGCAATACTTAGACGGTAAAACTGAAGGTCTATGTGCATTCTGTGGGATTATAGGCAAAGCATTGGGTGGATGTGAAGAGTTGCCGATTGCGCAGTTTCAACCGATTCAAGTTGATCTCCCGAACATAAATAAAAATGAGTTGAGCACTGATCAACAGTACGATATTTGTCAAGCTGTGGCTAGCAGCCAGTGCTCTGAAAATCTGTCACAACGAGTACCTGGAACATTAGTGCACTCACGGTGGTTAACGACGGCAAATAGAATTTTACGACTGTACATGACAACTGACAGTCCATCACAGAACTTATACACATTAGCAGAGTATGTTATGAAAGTGTATGCACCAATGTGGTTTACCATCAAAATTAACCACTCTTGCAAGTATGGTTCCAAGCACCTCTTTGAAACAATCAAAAAATCTCGCTATCTCTCTACTAAATTGAAAGCTGTGATTGATCCTGTCATTCAGCGCAATGGTTACTTTGGGAATCCAGAAAACATATTAGTAGCGATGATCACAGATGATCGAAAATGCGTCAGAGAACTTGGTCTGAGTCGAATTATGGCGGCAAGATCAAGGAAGTCAATTGGATTGCGAGAATTCATAATTCTAGATTTTAATTTCGATGCTAAAGACTACCATGAACTCATCGATTGGCAAAATTGGGAAAATACGGAGCCTCCACTTGCAATTGGGATTTCAGATATGGATTTGAAGAAACCAATCTATGTGTCATTGCTTGTAGTTTGCTGATAATGGTTTGAGGGCTCAACAGTTTTAGAATTCATTTTGTAACTTCTTTCTTTTTTTGTGTGTAACTTCCGTGGCTGTTGAAAATTAGATTCACGGTTTTCATACTATTATGCTTAATACTTGTAGTCGATCATATGTAAAATTCACAATTTGGAGCAGCAACGTTAATATGCCAGGCAGAGAGCCACTTCTTTTAAATTATTATTATTTAAGAAATTCTTTTACTCGTTAATTTTTGTTTATATAAAATATAATTGATCTTATTGTCAAATAAAAAACAAAAAACAACATATAAATAAATTGATATTAAAGCTAATATTTTTAAAGAAATAACTTTTAATAAATTTTTCTCAGAGTGCAAAGTATTGTTATGTTATTAAACTATTATTATTTAAAAAATTCTTTTACTAGTAAATTTTTGTTTAAATAAAATAGAATTGATCTATATTAAAACTAATGTTTTTAAAGAAATAACTTTTAATATATTTTCTCAGAGTGCAAAGTGTTGTTATGTTATTCAAGTATTGTAATGTACCTTCAAGGCATGTGCGAAATAGTTTAATATATTTTGTAATTTAAATACTTGTGTTTGGAATATAATTTACACATCAAGCCATCTTTTTAGTGCTATTCCATCACATTTGAAAATTTTGATTTTTGGTTAAATCATTAATATTTTATGTTTTGATGCAATAATGTTCAATTTTATGGCTCGGGTGGAGCCTCAAGATATTTTTTGTAATAAAAATAACTTTACATGACAAAATACATATACAAGTGGCACATTTTCTACACTATCACTTACTTGTTATCAAAGTTTGATTTTTGATGAAAATATTGCAATTTAGTCAATTTTGATGCAAAAATGGTCAATTTCAAGGCGCGAGCGGACTTTCAAGATATATTTTCTTTGCAAAATGCTTTTAAATGAAAATATAATTATACAAAAGGCAAATTTTCCGCACTATTACTTAGCTTTTATCAAATTTCGATTTTTGATGACATTGTTGTAACTTTAATGCTCAACTTTAAGGTCAAAGCGGACCCTGAAGATATATTTTGTTTAAAAAATGCTTTTGCACGACTCAATATCTATACAAAAGGCAACTTTTCCGTGCTAACACTAAGCTTTTATTACATTTTGATTTTTTTCACTCCACCCTAATGTTCAAACACCTTTAAAAGTCTGGGTTTATGTTCTGCTCCTATTTGCACCTAACAAAACGTATATTTAAATCTATTTTACACTGGAGCTGCACCAAAATGCTTTGTTAACAAGATCATCTTTTTTTCAGACTTTTCTTTTCGAGGTGTTGGTACATATTTTGTTACTATTGAAAATACTTTATTAGCACACAATATACTAAATAACTAATTTTAAAAAATCTTGTCTGTGTAACAGATACTAAAGGAAATTTTAATATTAATTTTTCTTAGTCAATATGACTGAAATAGATACATCTTTGTTTCAGCAAGCAAAAATTGACTTCCTCTTTTGATGCTATGCTCATTGAATAAATTGTGTATTATAGGATATATATACAAATGTTTTTTTCAAACAAATATTTACCTAAAATGTTCAAGCAATTAACTAAACTGCTAAACAAAACTACTTTCATTAACCACCCCGTGGTTGGGCAGTCCCAGGAATACATGTTAAATGGACGAGATATCTCGTCATAAACTGCAAGGTGGTTAAAGTTTAAAAATCCCACTAAAACTTAGTCAGGGCAAGAAATCTCACTTTACTTTTTTCCCCAATTTTGAACTCTGTGAATGGTTTTTTTTATTTCTTTACTTTTTGCTGTTTTTTAATTATGAAAGAATTAAAGACAGTTGCTTTCATCCTGTTGTTATTACTATTATTATTGATGCTCATAATTTACTTTTTAAAATCACTTTTATCCTAGGAAAGTTATTTTAATAATTTTTAAATATTGTACAATTTTTCATTTAACACTTTATTATTGCCCCAACAAGTATTCTGGGAAAGTTTTATTAATTTAGTTTTCTTTCACTATTTTTCATCTTTTAAATACTTTAAAATGTGTTATTTTAGTCACGTCTTGTCGGAGGAATGATTTTCAAGTTACAAATGATGGTAATGCTTTGATTTGTGATGATGTCAGAACAGGAGGTACGTTCAAATATGATGATTTGTGCAAATGTAGAAAAAAAAACCTATCTAAAAATCAGATTATTGTTACTTTGTATTAGTTTTATGTCAGCTGCTAATCATCTCTGTAATATTTTATGAATGTTTATATATATATATATGTATCAACCAAAAAACATCAACCTTTTTTTAGATATATTACGTACAAGTTTCAATGTACAGTAACCCCTTGTTTCATTGCGCCTTGTTTTATCTCACACTCAGATGTATGGCGCTTTTCCTTTCTGTCCAAAAAGCATATTAACCATAAGACATTGATGGTAATTATAGGAAAATTTTCCTATTGTGATATATATATGGCAACTACTGATTAAAAATTTAACTTTTTTTTCTGCTAAAATACAAAACATTGAAAACAAACATTAAAGGCGAAACAAGTGTTTAAAATTCGTGGACCATAAATGATTGGTTGTAATCGATTTTTTTCCCAATAAGACAGGTGCTGCAAGTACTGATTAATGATAAATCTTTTTTATGGCTTATTTTAATGTAGCTTTTTTATTGAAATATGAAACATCAACAGAAAAAAAGAATAAGTGAGAACAAATCAGCAATGCTTAAAAAAATCAAATGCAAAGCATCAGTAATAATAATGGAAAACTTTTTTCAATGAGATTAAGTCTGCAGCTTCCCATTAAAGATACATAAATATTTTTCTAAAAAAAAGTGTGCATATTTTCATTAACATTTTTTGCTGAAATGTAAAACATCAAACTCGAAACATGGATGTTTGAAAAACATCATACATAAAGAATCAGAGAATCGAAAAAAACATCCTAAAGAATCGATGGAAAAAACATTTATGTTTTAACAAAAACATGAATGCTTTCAAAACATCAACATCAATGTTGCAGCATTAATAAGCACATACTCTGAAGCTTTAGCAGTATATATATACACTCCTCAAAAGTGAAATTGCAACACTAAGAAAGATAGCATAGTGTCATAAAAATTGCAGGAGGGATAGTAGTGAGATAGATATGCAAATGATTAAAAATCAGGCTAAAATGAGTAAAAATTACTAGTGTATTTAGCATTTAATGTGCCCATCTCGAGCAACTATACAGGCTTCAATCTCACGGGGAAAACTATCAATGCTGTTAAATTTGTTGATTGTTTTTTTATTTAACCTTAGCCAAAGCACATCCGCTGCTGTGCCCAGACCAGCAATTGCTTGCAGGACCAGATTGGCCTGGTTAACCTTTTGGATCCGGGCTGTAGATATAGAAATTTTTTTTTCGACCCAGGTAGTACGATAGTTTAACCACAGCTTTCTTTTCTATTGAAAAGAGAAGGTATAAACTGTCGTACCAGACGTATGAAACCTTGAAAAAATCCCCGGCTCTAAAGGGTTCGAGTGAAAATTTCAACCCTGTCCTCTAAGCTACATGAGACTTATGGTACAACATGTGTACCGCCCGATTCCTAAAGGTTAACAGGTCATCTGTCCTCAATGGCGCTAATCACCAAGTGGACCAACTTAAAGGATTTTAGTATAAATTTCGCAAAAAAGGTATGCAGGTTCTTGCCCTTCAAATCCAAGTTGAAATTGTAGGCGAAATAAAAAAAAAAAGGCAGAGTTATTGAGCAGAGACATATTTGGGTTTCTGATTTTGGAAGGGGAAATTGCTGGATGATGGGGTCAGGTTATAAGATCGTTTCATACATATGTCAGTGATTTTTAGAGAGAATTTTTGTGAATGTAAATATTCAAAATGCAATCTCTTAAGCTTTGTTCAGTCACTTAAAATGGGGCATGACCTGCATGAACACGCTCCTCCTCCTCTGAATTTACCCCTGGTATTGAGTTAGGTCAGCTATCTTAATGCATCTGTTACGTTATTCATATTGAAATAAAGTAATAAAAATGCTAATCCTCAAGAGAAGAACAAATGACCACAAACTTTCGAAGTTTGACCTTGCTGCCTTTGAAACATTGACTTCTCATTTGGGGTAGCAAATATATCCTGGGTTCAAGTCACGTATTATAAAAAGACAACTATTCAAATTTCGGTACCATCTTTCTCTTGTTTGCTGTCATCTTTTCTGAAGATTTAATATTGTTTGACAGAAAATTCTTCAGTGTTATGAGCCAAAATCTGGCAAACAAAATGAGTAGTTTTGAAGGTAATGTTTGCATCTTTGGGAACATAAATGGCACTTTAATGAAAATATGTAAAATAATCAGGCATAGTATGTTTTTTTTTTTTTTTTTTTTCGCATTTCTATGCATTTCTGAAATGTTCAGCTTATTCCCAGCTATTTATGATTAAGGATGGTTAACAAGCTTTTTTGTCCCCATTCCCCTTTTGATCCCCTAAGTTCATGAATGATTTAATTTTTGTTTAGAAATGTTCGCTGATGCCTATATTTTATGTGACAACATTAACAGAATAATTGGTCTCGTATTTATCCAGAAATCCTTTAAAATGTGAAATTTTGCATGCATTCCAATACTTTTGGTGGTATAGTATATAATCAATTCGATATTTTTAAGCTGATTTTCTTTTTAAGGGAAGAACTGTCTGTGGAAAATTACTTTCAAACTTATTTTAATTGTTGCTCAAAATTTTCTTTTTTTTTTTACGACTTTTTTTCTAATGACTTTTAATATTGGTTTTGTGTGTTTAGAGATAGTTGATAAATTAATTATTCAAACAAATATGCAGGGAATATTAATTAATTTTCGTACAGTATCTTTTTGTTTGATCCATTTAAAATATTTTATTCAGGTACGCCTTGCCAAGAAAATAATTTTCAAATTAGAAATGACCGTAATGCTTTGACTTGTGATGATGTCAGAACAGGAGGTAGGTTCAAATTTAATAACCAAAGTATTATTTTAAGAAATGTAGAAAAAAAATCATGGATTATTAGTACCATATTTCCCTGTGTATTATCTGCATCAGTATTTACTACACTTGTCCTCAAATCGGCCGTGCAAAAAAATCTAGAGCACATGAAGACTGCTTTTTCACGCCTGCATGGATGTTTGTTTTATGCTGCTTGAATCCCGTAAAAGGTAAATTTGAGTTACTTAAAATAAACAACCCCACAGGCAATGAAGCAGTCTCTATTGGTTCAATTCCAATTCAATGATGTTTTTTTTCTAACAGATTATAAACAGGAAATTATGATAGCTAATATTCTTTTTATCTGAACTACTAAGCATATAATGTTTAATGGGAATTTATTTATTTAAATGCTAATTTTCTGTTAAACTATCTCACTATTATTTATTTGGATAGTTTTTTTTAAAGTAGTTTCATTGTAATATCAGGAAGTTTTGCTTCATGTCTTTTTTACCCGCACATCTGTTTAAATTTAAAACATTCTTTAATAATATTGGTGAAAGGGAGCTAATCACTCCCTTGAAAAATATTAAAGTTGTCTCTTTAAAAATGCAGTTTTAGATGATCTTTGGTAATGCTTTTAGAAGGAGTTTTCTGCTCTTTCAAACTGTAATGAATAATATAATGTGTGCATTTATCTTATTCACAGGGTCCGCCAAAGCCGGCTCAGCCCAAAAAGCCCAACTTTATAATTATAACAAAGATGAAAGTATATCTCAGAATTTTCTTTTAAGAAAATAAATGAATGAAGAACGTAAAACTGGTTCACAAATGTTTAGTTAATAGCATGTGGGTGAACTTAAAGCTCTGAATCCGTCTCTCAAGTAGCGCCACTGTTTGAGCCATGCACTTCATGCCGCTTTCGACTGTAATTGGAGGGTGGCAGTCACGTGGGTCTTGGGCGCCATTATGGGTCGGTCGTTTATGGCTTTATTGTGCTAAAGCACTAGCTTTCTTTCTTTTTCGCGCTCGCATTACAAATTGTTTAGCTACATTTTTTGACTTTGTGAAATGCCTTGGTGCAGTGCATTCGGATGCTCGAATAGCACAAAATCGGGCCATAATTTTATCTACTAAATGAAAATCCTTTTAAAATGATAATATTTCTTACTTCTTCAAGTTAGCTGATATATTGTTAAGTTTCATAGGATCATTAGAATATTTACGACAATCATCATGTATATATTTCCTTCAAATATTGTAAAGCAAAACTAGGCAATGGTCGCTAATGAATTGCTAACAGCAGTAAAATATTTGCTATATTTTAAAACCGATTGTTCTAATTTTAAGATGATGATAAAACAGTCAAAAATTTAGTGTGCTCATTATTTAATTTCTAAAACATATTTTCTACTGTTTATTAAGTTTAAAACTGTCTTAATAACTTTTATTAAAACTCTTCCCAGAACGTGTTGTTTTGCTTTTTATTGTGTCAGAGACATGAGAGAGCTTCTCTTCGATTCACTTTGCGCATAAAAATTAAGATTTAGGCAAGTGTTAGAGCTTAAAAATATGAAATGATTAATTTAAAAAAAAAGTTTGAGATTAGATTAACATGTTTCTCACGCTAAGTTATGCAATGTATCTGAAGGCGTTTTCTTTTCTTTTTTTTTATTGTTATTTTTTGTCCAGAGAAATTTTTTTCTTTCCTTTGATCTGTAATTTGATTTGAAAACAACTTTAATAAAATTTATGTGAAAAATTTCTCCTGGTCTCTGTTGCGTTATTAAAACTCATTATTTATATTTATAACTGTTAATTACAAATGTAATCTGTTCCGATTCTTATGAAGTGATTTTTATTTATTTCTTCTTCTTCTTATTATTATTATTTTGTATTCATTTAAAACACTTAATCATCATTTTTTTGAAATTCTAAGATTTAGTATGTTTATAAAATCTGTCATATATAAAAGACATTATTTTAATTATAAAAATTTTTGCAATTTTTAAGAAGTGAATAACTTTAATAAGAAAATTACAAACATTAGTAATTTAAATTATACAATGCCGCATGAATAATTTCAATTTTGTATCCAGGTTACAAACAATTTGGGACATAGTTAATTTACTATGTCCCAAGATTGTATTTGTAACTAAGTCTTTATGAGAAATAGAATGAAATAAATGTTAAAATGGACCGACAAATCCTTCTAAACACCTATTTACTGATACGCGATTTAATAATAATAAAAAAATAGCAACGTAAAAATCATTATTTAAGTATGTAGATTGTCATTTGTACAAGTTATGGAAAAGAATCTATAAACATTCGTTAATAAAAAGGCACTTTTCAAGAAGCGAAACTCTATATTTCTCTACTGTAGAGATAAAGAGAAACTAGTGGAACGACCCAACATGGCGCGCGGCTGAGGATGTCGCTACTTAAGAGACGGATCCAGGGCTTTAGGTGAACTACCCGCCCACCCTTCGCGTGTGTCAGACTAGTTTTCGAGTAAAAGAGCAGAGTTGGAAGCTTTAACATTTCAGGAGGCAGAGTCGGTCAATTTTCTATTATGTTTACCCCCCCCCCCTAGTGAATGGGATAATTTCATTCTATTACAAATTTTTTATTATACCAATTTTATATTTACTTTTAAAAAAGGAGTAACTTAGTTTTATGTTTTTTGATCATGTTTTCTATAATCTTGTTTATGTAAAAATAATAAAACAAGATATGAGTTCAAAATGATATATGTTAGGATAATATGTTTATGTATTAATGGGTGAGTAAAGAAGCTAAAACAAAATACTAAAGGGCAGATGTGGAAAAGGGAACCTATATGACTGTTAAGGCTCAACCGATGCATCAGCGCCAACAGTTGAAAGATTTAGCCATTGGCATTGGCCGCCAATGCTAACTTAGAAAAGCACCAGCCCATCGACCTCGGGAAAACATCCAAATGCTGATGCATGGCTGATGGTTTTTGAGAAAAAAAATCCATAAGTTTTCTTAAAGGGGTATTCTATCTTCTCAATTTTTTACTTCTTAATTGAAAGAATGTACAGCAGTATGTGGCCCGAAATCAGGCAACAACAGGACCAACACAGTTCTAAGTTTTGGAATTTTCCAAATTTCAGGCAAATGCCGAAGTTTTCACAACACAGCAGACACTTTTCGAATGATCACTTTAATGAGTGTTTTAAGAATTACAGTAAAGCGTCCGAATAAGAGGATAGTAACATGAACCAGAAGTTTTGTCCGTTATTGGGAGATATCCGCTATTAGGGATCTTTTTGAAGACTTAGCTGTTCCAGATTTTACCTATTAATTTCATGCAATTTTTTAGTATTAAATATGTACTATTGCCATAATCATGCACTAAGATACTTATAAAAAGTGCATTTTTTACTCTATATTGTGTTTTAACTCATCTCATTTTACCTTTGTATTTTTAAATGCTAAAATGCTAGTGTGCCTTTTATTACAACCAAATCCTTTAACTCATTCCCCTTTTACCTTATCTTTCTTTTAGAAGCATATTTCGGCTGCTTAAGCATTTTTCTCTACCACTCTATGATTTTCTGTATGATATTCTCATTAAAAAATAAAATTGTACATACGTCGATGGCCCCTATCTTACTATCATATTTATATAGATACCCAGTCATTTTCATTTAAACTATAACTTGCAAAGGTTTCTTAATATACTGAATCCTTTTTTGTTTCTAAAGAATGTTCACATTTCAGCAGCCATTTATTATTTTTTCCCATCGGTCATTCCATCGGCATCTGCGGCCAGTGCTAACTTGGCAAAAACATTGGCCCATCGACCAACAATTGGCATCAGCCCATCGTTCGAGTCCTAATGACTGTACATAGCTTTATATAAAATCATACCCATAAAATGTTTTCCGTTAAAAGTTGCACTACAAAATAGGTACTTCTAAAAATGATAAGCCACAATGGGATACAGTAGTGTCATGCAGACTCGGCTTACATGACACTACTGTTTGACTTTGGACCATCATACAGTAGTGTCACTCAATGACCTGGGAGAAAACAGGAAACTCTGCCAGACCATAGCAAAATGAAAAATCCCTGCACAAAGAATCATGTTCTATGCACATTCCCAATAACCTGGAATTTTCTTAGAACTCTGATACTTTTCGGTTCATATTAGGTTTGATTTTAGGAACACTTCTTAGCCATTAGTGCACTATTTTAATATCCTGAATGTTTATTATCTGGACTACTCAAAAATATAATTTTGGTTTATTGATTTGTGATTATTAGGTTATTGAACAGTGGATTTCCTTTTTATTTACATAGAAATAACTTTATATGATGCATATTTGTGTTATGCTGATGAAAATGAAGATGCTGCACTAGCAGTGGCACAAGTATTGGAATCACCGCAGTTAGGCTTCAAACTGTATATACATCGTCGAGATTCTCTTCCTGGTCAAGAAGAACTAATAAGCAATATCCAGATGATCAAAGAAAGGTAAAATGTTTAAAAATCATTAATAAAAAAATATTTTTCATACTGAACGTTTTTATTTCTAATGTTAAAATTTAGCTAAAAATAATTGACAAGCATTGCTTATACGCAATGAGTTACCGCCATAAGCCAGGGCTAAGGCAGAACTGAAGCAATTACACACACAGTTGGGTCATGACATCCTGAGACTGCACTTTCGTCCTTATTGTGGACTCTGTCTTTTAAATTATATTAAGATGGTCGTGAAATGACCCCATTTTTCATCATCTATGTTTTTTAATGTACTCAATTGTAAGAAATTGTCAAAAAAGTATTCAGCATACTTATCATTTGATTGAAAAATGTGTAGGAATGTTGTTTACCAGCGTCACTTATGTTCTATAAACCATAGACAAACATGAAAAAAGGAAGAGTTATTCCAGTAACAATGAGAAGCACTATGATTTAGCATTGGGCATATTTTGTCACACTTATCAAAACTCTGTGTTGTCCCATTTTAAAGATTAAAAAATGAGTATAAGAAGGCTGTCAAAGAGGATTTTCATACTATTGGCATGGTTTACAAAATGAAAAAGGGATATTCTTTAACTCCCAATAAGGTTGAGGCTCTGTCATGACTTGGGGTGTGAGCTCAGCTGCATTCATTTCTAGTAAAATAAATTCTCAAATGTTCTCACAAGTCTTTTATTCATTGTTGGAGAAAGTTTAAAACATCAGCCAGCCAATGTGCCTATTTATTGGAGTAACAATACAAAAAATTGATTGTAAGTCGGCAATTTTAAAACTTTCAAATTGCCAGCTATGTTTCCAGATCTTAACCCAATAGAGAACTTACTGGGCGATTTAGCAAGTAGAGTTTATGCAAATTGGAGATTTTTTTTCCTTTATCAATTGAGCTGATATCTGCTATCTGAAATGAATAGTGCATGACAGATTTGGAGCTTTGTCGAAAACTAGTTTCATTCGTGAAGATAAGAATATTTGATGTAATGTAAAGAAATGGATACTATACATGCTTCTAGATGATTGTCTTTTTATTTGCTGGCTTTCAAGATTTTACTCAGGCACAAAAATTGATCTGTAATATTTTCTGATTGTGAAATACCTATAAATGGATATATTCTCATTTTTACTTGTTGTGTTGTAGTTATTTAATAATTACAATGAAGGTTTTGGGTCTGACTGCCTTGAAAGGTTGGACTTCTTTATTTACACTTAAGACAACACAAGAAAGATTTACAACACAAAAAGAGAAAATAAGCACCAGCGGGAATCAAACCCGCTCCTTCTTGCTTTTGTGGCAAAACTTCTATCTCTGAGCCCTGAGGCCCCATTTTTACTTGTTTTTAAGGTTAATAATTATCACTCAAATGATTTTTTGATTATCCATTCAAGATGTCTAATTTCACCAAAAAAAAGTTTACTAGCCTTAAAGTTTTTGCTCAAACTGTAGATGCATATGTCTGGTTGAGCATCAATGACTAAAATTATATATTCCTTACGAAAAAATTTACAGTATTAGAACAACATTTTGTACTTTTATGGAAATACTTTTGTATTCTTATATTTGATTATAAACTCTGTAGTGTAATATAACTCTTCAATAAAAATGCTACTAATGCTGTATTTTGTAGATAAACTAAAGCAAACTTTGTTACTTTTAAGTTATTCACATAGTATTAAAGAGTTCAGGAATCAAATGAAAACTATTTTTCCTTATCCATTGGACAAATTCTCTTTCCAAATTATCAATTGTTATCTCCCGTAAGTTAGTGGTCATCAAGTCTTTAAAGTTACCTTTGTATTTAGCTGATAAGTTTTACATAAAATCACTATAATTTCTAAATTTGAGACTGCTTAATTTTTTGGTGCTATCCATATTTATAGTTCTAGCAATGTATGCATATTTCTGCCTTTTCATGTATTTCAAATTCTGCATTAGTTTAAGCATCCTTACTGTTTTGATTCATTTTGATTTTTTTTTTTGCAAAAACTCTCTTAATCATGACATAAATTTCTAATTCCCTTTTATTTATAGTGTAAATTACTTCTTCCCTGTCCTACTAGTTATGAATTCCATGTTTAAGAATTAATTTTTTATACATATGTTTTGATTTCTTAGGTGCAGAAGAATGATAATAATACTGTCCCCAGAATTTCCAAGAAGTAGAGCTTGTGATTTTCAGATAGGCTTTGCTACATCTATAGCTGTTGGTAAGTAACACGTAATTTGGCAATAATTCAATTACAGCATTAATGTATATTTTTTTCTGGGGATGCAACTCCACATTGTTTATCATTTCTTGATATAATATCCCCAGAAATGTAAATGTACTGTCTGTTTGCGTTTTGTGCGCCTGGGAGCTACGGACGCTTCCATCTGAAAAAGGGGAGATAGGTTTAGGATGCGCACTACCCGATGCCTTCAGCTTTTGTTCGCTTTCCACTTCCTCGTTGCTTTTCCCCCTACTTCGAGCAAGTCCAAGGAGACTTCGCGCGTGCGCAGATACAGCGGAGGTCGCACGAAAAAATTTTAGACAGTACATTAGTATTCTTCTGTAAGCATACTTAATTTCATTGTTAACCTTAATTAAATCTGTGAATACAACTTGAAGTAGACAAGCTGACAGAAAATGGAGCACAAATACCTGAGGTGCACATACGTGTTGTACCTAGTCTCAATTTTTATTTTAACTGAAACTATTAAAGATAATTTATTGTTCTTTGATTATTACTTTAAACAAACACTAAACACTTTTTAAAAAAATATACAAGACATTATTTAACTAATAAACAATTCAAAACGTACTTACTTTTTCTTGCTTTTCTGTTAGTTGCCATTGTTGACGTGAAAAAATTCAAAGCGATGACTAAATAAAATGAATGCTGCTGCCAACCTATTGAGGAAAATTACATAGAATCTCTTCTATGGTTGTAGGTTTTGTAATACATAGCTTTTTTTTTTGTTATGATTTGCTTTGTTACCAAAGATAAATGAAAAAATTTGTAGGTGCACAGATGTGTACCTTAGAGTATTACCTTTTTGATGCTTCTGATGCATGTTCAGAAAATATCCTCTCAAATCTCATTAATCCTTCAATATTGCCTTCCAAGTCCATGTGATAATTTATTTCCGTAATTTCATACAAATCTTAATTTTGCTCAAAAATGCATCCACTTAGTGCAAATGATTTAAATCTGTTTAGAATACAAAAGAATTTGCTAATACTCTTATATTAGTGCATAAAGTTTTTTATTTATTAAGAATCAAGTTTAAGTATTCTTATTTACTTGATTCTCATTTTTTAACACGGTTCATCATTGTCTATGTCTAGGTCCTCACTTTTTCTTAATTTACCTCTTTAATTAGTATGTAATTAATTGTACTTTTTTTCTTACATTTATTTTTAATTTTGTTGCTTTTTTTTACCTTTGTTATAGATCAAAGGGAGAGAATTTTGATACCCATAGTTGTGGCCCCTGTGAATAATTCCGAAATTCCACTAGTGATCAGATATTTTTCGAAAATTGATTTTACAAAACCTGATATTATGATGTGGTCATGGAGAAGACTAATTTGGTCTGTAGCTACAAGTGAAGAACAAAACAAGTTGGCAAAAGTTGATATTAACTCTATAATCGCTTCAGTGCTTGAAAGAAATGCATTAGGTGCTTCTGGTACAGGTTCCGAAAACTTCATTTCAACTCTTTCTGGGCCTTCAATAGAGTTCCCACAAAGTCATATTACAAACTCCAACTCTGCTCCTGCTAATCCATCTATAGAGTTCCCTCCAAGTGAAAGTGATATTGCTATTTCAAATTCTAACTCATCTGCCCAACTTCATGCCAATACTGCTGTTTCATGCAAGGATCCATCCACACCTACTACTAGTGATTCAAATGTATGTGTGTCACATGAAAATAAGTCTTATATTAACGCACTTTATGCTGTAAAACAAAATGAATATTCCTCTTCTGTCCACACACCAAATAAAATATCTAAACCATCATCATTTGAAAATCTGCGGAATTTTTTTAAGGGAAAAAAAAGTTCTTTGAAGCCATCCTCTCGCCTGAAAGGACAACTGTCTTCTATTAATGTTTCATCCACATCAGATGCCACAAGTGGGTTTTATAGTCATAATACCTTTGATACTGAAAGTATTGAAGGGTTAGCTAAAGATTGCTCTCTAAATACTCATTCATAAAATTGATGGGCTGTCAAATTCAAATATATTGAAATTTCTTTGTAAAGATATTTTGTAGAAGATTTTGATCATGTGCAATCATTAAAAGCAACTGAGAAATTGGATTGTATTTTTTTGTAAATTGTTGCTGTTGTAATAAATTTATTTTTGAACTAAATATATTTACTTGAGAAATTGAATTTTATCGTTTTGTAAATTGTTGATGTTGTAATAAATTTATTTTAAACAAAATATGTTTTCTTATAACCTTATACAACTTGGATTGTTTCGTCAAAATTTAAAATGATGTGATCTTGAAAAGAGTGATTCATTAGCATACTTCTTCGATCAAGCATAACTATTATATCTATATTATATCTTGTTATACATAAGCTTTTGCCACTTGTTTCTAAAACAAAATCTATCCCATCAAAGTATCTTCGTTCAGAAATTATCTCTAAAAATCATGCAAGCACTTAAAATAAGTGAAAAAAGAAAAAATATTTTCTAAGTAAAACAAATCGTGGCGACAAGTTTCATCTATGAAGTAAAGTCTCATATCGAGATAGGGTGTGAAACTTCTTCAGAAAAGTGCAAACTGCTGTCTGAATGATAATAAAATATTTGCTAACTTCAGTAGCTATGAATTGTTCAAAGGTGAGCTTCTTTTCTTTGCACTTAATTTTTACGTTTCTTAAATTTCATTTTTTTGGGAGAAGTGGAAAAGCTATTGTACTCTCTTCAGTTGGTCAAAAGTGTTAAATTCTATAAGAGTAATTTTTTTTTTTCTAATTGAAAAAGTTGCTTTAAAATTTTAAGCTAAAGTGCAAACCTTTTAAAATAAAAGCTGCCTCAGTCCAAGAGATATAACTTAGCACTCCCAAAGTAGTACATGGCCTTGGTACACTTACAAAAGGGTTATAAAATAATATTTACACCCTCTTTTTAAAATGGCATTTAGAAAGCTTAAGAATTTTAATCTAATGGCTGATTTCAAAAAATGTTTTTAAGTCACATAACTTTAAACTTGAATTGAATATTTTACTTTTTTTTGTACTGTACAACACATAAAAGCGGCTGGAGCCCAAGTTATTCTGCCGACCAATTAAAGCAAAATCCATTTTTATAGTGATAGTTCATTGGCAAGAACAGGACAGCTTGGTCAATCAAGCTACATGAAGAGTTCATTAATTAAATGAATTGTTATTCTGATTGTGTGTGTGTTCTTAGCTAGTCAAACAAAATAAAAATTGTCTGCCTCGTGACATTTTAGGTAGTGGTAGGAGCGCCTGTATGATAAATACAGGATGAGGGCTTAGACCTAAGATTATTTTTTATATTTTGAAACATGTGGCTAAACTGACACTGTAGTTGGTCTCTCATTTTTATGCAATTTCAAACAAACTTTTTCTAAAGACTCCTTAGGTCATCTTTGACAGTAAGATTAGGATAAAGGTAGCAGTTTGTGGGTTCCGCATCAGAAATTCTTCCTAATGGAAGCCGTACAAATGCATTTGGACCTGTCCACAGAAAGTTTTTGATACTGATATTTGAAAACTGCAATTTTAAGCTACATATTAAGAGGTTAGAGAAGCAGGTAGCAACTTTCTTCCTCAGAAATTTTTGAATTCATGAGTCCTACAAATGCACCTTTATGCTACTCTTGAGGACATCAGGGGAATAGGATTTGCAATTTTCTAACAATTAGGCTATAAAGATGCAATTTTAAACTAACTTTGAATGTGTTAGGGGAAAGAGAAAGATTCTGAAGCTCTCCCTCATAGAAACTCATTTTGAAGTCTACTTTATCTATACTTTGGTGTGTATTTTCACCCTTTAATTTCCAAGTCAAATCAAAATGATATCTTTTTTTTACGAAGATGCAATTAAGTCTTGATAATGAGTTTTAATTTCCACTGTGTGAACAAAACATATTTTTTAAACTACGACGAATATTCTATTTTTCATTCCGTAATCCAGCTTATTTTCGATTTGTGTTTGTAAAATGAGAATACATTTTATTTTGACTTGAATCATGAAACTAAATGCTACTAAAGGACATTGTAGCATAGCCACCATAACCCAATTGGATAACCCCTGTGATAGTAGCTCGAAGGTTGGGAGTCCTGGTCCCGATAAAAATAAAAGCTGCAAGGATGTTTAAAGTGGCTGGTGCTCGTTAAATTTGTATGGTCGCAAAAAGTAAGAGAAAAATGATGTTTGCTTTTTTTATGAGTTCTTTAACCTTGGGTTAAGCTGTAAGACCTTCATTAGCCATCATTTCTTCAACCTTACATGGATTTAATAAAATACAGGGTGCTATGTGACACGAAAGCCGTCACATTCTTTTAAAATTCAAATCAGACTTTAAAACCTACACCTAGATGGCAGCACATGCTCATGCGTGTGAATGTTCTAACTTTCTGGATCATCAAAAA
>JAXGGA010007967.1:0-59505 GCA_038373865.1 Uloborus plumipes
CGATTGAAACTTGCAAGGTCTTATGTGTGCGTTGGAGGGGGGGGGGGTCCAGTATTCAATAGAAATTCTGGGCAAAAAATAATTTTAGCATAAAGAGTTCAGCATATGGTTGCTTTTGATTTCATAACCACTTCATGGAGGAAGGCAGTTGCCAATAATTATTTGTACACTGTAAAAAATAAACTTGTGTTTACAGTATAAAACTGAAAGCACAGATTTTAGATTGAAACCTCAAAATGCACAGTGATAAACTGTAAAACTATCAATTTTACCGTTTAAAACTGCAAAATTAGCAATTTTAGTTTATTAGAATAAAATTAACTGTGTTATAAACAACAGTATAATACTGGCAGCATAGGTTAAAGTTTAAAACTGTAAAATGCACAGTAATAAACGATAAAACTAGCAATTTTACAGTTTATTATTATAAAACTAGCAATTTTAGTTTCCTGCTGTAAAATTACTATAAATTAGCTGTATTGTACTACAAAAACAGCATTTATTTTTTAAAGTGTGGAGATTAATCGCATTAAAAACGCCCTGTTATGTACAATCAAACCTGTACTTCGTAGCCAGGTTAATGCAAGTCCTATTTTCCGGAGAGCGCGAAAGTGTTTGTCAAATGTATGCGAAGGATGAGACTCGCACTTTTTTAACACTGCTCAATAATTGTGAAGGAATTTCTTTTGTAGAGTAACGTGCTCATGGGTCGATGCGGAATGAGATACTACATGTAATTCAGTAATAACGTGAAAATCACCACCTTTAAGCTAGTTTGGCTCTGAGGTACAAAAATGTGCACGAAAAAACCTGAAAATCTATAGTAAAAGTCAAAACATTTACACTATTTACTATGTACGTCGAGAAAAGCTGTTAATAAATATGCAGGGTGATTCAGAATTCATCATCAATATTTGGTAAGGAGGTATTCAGTAGGAAAAGAAGGATATGTCATATCAGTACCTCAGAACCAGACTAACCTAAGTCCATTTTCGTCATTTTCCAGTAGAGGGGAAAAACGATTGTCGAATACATGCAAAGAATGGAACTCGCGCTCTTTTCACTCTGCTAAATAATAGTGAAGGAATTTGTTTTATAGAATAAAGTTTTAATGGGTCGATGTGGAATAAGATTCTACATACAATGAAGCAAAAAAAGTGAAAATCGCCATTTTTGGACTTACGTCGTTCTGGTTCTGAGGTACAGATACAAGGAAGCATGTGCGCGTATGCCATGTAGTTGGGCAAAATGACCCCATTGATTCTTATATTTTCGAGATAAATGAAATAGTTTCAATCCAAGTATAAAATTATTTTCCTCCGAGAAACTAAGAAAATATTCCACTGAACTTTTCCATTTAATTTGAAAATAGATATAATTAATATTACTATACGTTAGGATTTTTTTTTTTTTTTTGTAAAATATTGTTATTATTTTTATAATGATTTTTTTATAATATAATGATAAATGCTCAAAAAATATTTTAAAATATTTCAAACTTTTTTTTCCTTCATTTGGTTTAATTACGTAGATGTTTATAAGAAATGTAATTAAAGATGATTAATGCTGTAACAAGTAACACTCTATGTTAAATAATGTGTGAATGATACTGTACAATATACCTAGGTATATAAGACTTTTTTCTGCATTATTCAACAAATCGATGAAAATGAGCAATAAATTCTTTAAAAAATCACGAAAAGGTTTTATAATTTATATTCGGCATCCAAGCGCTTACTGCTTAATTTAAATGTGGCCACCTGTGATGCCCAAACTCTGCAGTCAAACAAAAATAATCCCCAAGAAAAAAAAAATCAACAGTGTTTGAGTCTAAAAACTACCACGTAATCAAACAACCACTTTATAAGCTGCATATCCTGTATAATTCTAGAAGAAAGTTGCTCAGAAAATTCACGTAATCATGCAAGAAAATATTTACATTTAAAAAAGCAAGTTCAACATCTTAACCCATTAATACCTAGCGTCCCTTTTTAGGGAGGTCCAAAAAGGATCTGAATTTCCCCAAAATGAACATTTCAACCAAATAATAGTGTTCAATTAGTAGCTTGGTATTGTTTCAATTCGTTATTAACAGATTGCAGCGCAGCATATAACCATTGTAAAGTGTGTTCTGTAGCCGTTTTATTATGATCTTTATCAAAAATGACATCGTTCACAATCTCAAGAAAAAAAGCGAAGTTTTCAAATTGATTCCCAGCTTCCCAGTTTATGTTTATTGCTCATTTTATTTCTTCGTATAAAATGTCTTTTTAAATATTATATCGTAGGTAGAAAAAAATTTTAGTAAAAAAAGTATGTACCCTCTGGGGTCTATCGTAACTTTTAAGGGACTTTTTTTCTTTTGTTAATAAAACAATTATTTTTTACATAATATTTTTTAAATTATTTTTCCTGTCCATTAAGCACTGTTTGTAACCAGTATACAAAATATCTTTGCAAAGAAAAAAAAAGTCAGGCATTAATGGGTTAAAGTCATGAAAATCTATCACATGGTAAGATTGAAAGTGGAATGATGAAAAAAAAACACACTTTATGGCTTTGCCTAATAGTCACTCTATTTTTCACATAGATAAAATTTTGAAGAAAAATAACTTCATTTAATCTTAATTCTTTAATTATTTGGTGTTTATCTTAAAGATCATTACCTTAAGCTGAAGTTAATTAAAATGCCAAACTTCTTTCTAACCTAATTACCTCATACTTAATTGAAAGCCTTAAAGCTGAACTGATGCTAACAGATAAAGAAATCATTAATACCTAAGCTGTTTTTAGTGTTGGTTTCTTGTGGAAAAAATAATGTATAAAATATATAAGGCCAGTAATTATCTATGTTTATATAGTGAGATTGCATCTTTGAAGAAGTAAATTTCAAATTTAGTCTTTATTTTCATCTAGTACGGATTCAATTTCAAGTTCAATCGTTTTAGAAACGCTATAAATGCAATTACTCATAGCTGTATATACACTCAGGCACATTGAAAATAGCGACCCAAGAAGAAAACATCGGATTGAAATGAAATTTAATACACATAATGATACAGATGAGAGATTCACTTGATCTCAAAATGAAGACAATTGAACGAATACATGGTGTGCAAGGACACAAATACAGAGCAATTTCAATAGCGCGTTGGACCACCTCTAGCTGCAATACATGCCGCCACACGGTCCGACATTGAGTTGATTAGACGCCTGATGTTGTCCTGAGGCAGATGGGCCCACAAATTTGTAACAGCCAACTCCAAATCACGCAGAGTGACACTATGGCATCTGACGCTTTAGCTGATCTCACACATGCTCTATAGGGGAAAAGTCGGGGGAGCGGGCCGGCCAGGGAAGAGTCTGAAAATGACGTGGTAAGTCTTGAACAACTCTTGCTATATGCGGACGAGCATTATCTTGATGGAAAATTGCCCCTGGGAGAACATTTAGGAAAGGTACTACATGGGGCAGAAGAATATCATCAACGTGACGTTGGCCGGTTAAGAACCCACTTCCTGATTTAAGCACCGTTTCGGCGTGTATGAGCATGGCACAAAACTTGGATCATTTGCATATCACATTACGCTGTACTTATTTGCCAAGTTTCGACATTGTACATATTCTCTGTATTTGTGTCGTTGCTCACCCTGTATTAGTTTAATTGTCTTGAGTTTAAGATCAAGTGAGTCTCCCATCTGTATCATTATGTGTATTAAATTTCATTTCAATCCGACGATTTCTTCTTGGGTCGCTATTTTCAATGTGCCTGAGTGTATTCAAGTATTGCACAGATTGTCTGCTTTTCTTAGGTAAAACGTTCCTCGTATTTGCGCATGCGTCAGGTCTTCTCTGATCTTACCAAAACAGGGGTTATAGGTAAGATAGCAATAAGTGAAAGAATAATAAAAAGCATTTTGAAAAATATCAAACAACGTAGAACGATGCTAATTTCAAATACGTAGTTGAGTTGAATGTGCCAAAAGGATAGCAAATGCAAGTTTTTAAATTGAAAACTTCGGAAAGTTCCCACTCACAACCCATCACCCCTTTTTTAAATGGAATGGTTCGCGAGTACTGAAGCGGCTTTCACCGACGAACAGTACAACGATGTGTAATATATGAAAACTAGCTAACCCGTGCGAAGCTTTCGCGCTTAACGGTAGCAGCTCAATAATTCGATTTTTTAACAGCAATTTTTCAAGCAACAGGCACAATGCGAATTGTTAATTTTCGCTGATTAGAAAGAAAGTTCAATGATTCTTAACTTTCGAGTTTTATAACGTTTTCAGAAAACAGCAACAGCAAAAAAAAAAAAAAACACAGAAATATTACTCGCACTAAAGTAAACATTTTATTTTTTGGTTTTTATGCAACGGTACAACTGGTTTAAAAATCTTACAATGAGTTTAGGTTATATATTCTTGAAAATTTGGAGCAACATTTGCCGGTGAAAAAAAACAGTCAATCAAAAGCGACTTAACTTACAGCAGGATCGAACCTGCGATCTTCGCGTTTCTAGTGCGAAGCTCTCTCCAACCGCGCAACTGCAGCTTAGCTTTCGGAATACTGAGTTGATTAGACGCCTGATGTTGTCCTGAGGCAGATGGGCCCACAAATTTGTAACAGCCAACTCCAAATTACGCACAGAGTGAGTGACACGATGGCATCTAACGTTTCAGCTGATCCCACACATGCTCTATGGGGGATAAGTGGGGGAGCGGGCCGGTCATGGAAGAGTCTGAAAATGACGTAGGAAGTCTCGAGCAATTCTTGCTGTATGCGGACGAGCATTATCTTGCTGTAAAATTTCCCCTGGGAGACTATTTAGGAAAGGTCCTACATGGGGTCGAAGAATATCATCAACGTAACGTTGGCCGGTTAAGTTTCCACGCATCACAATTAGATTGGACCGGCTATCATAGGATATGGCCCCCCAGACCATTACACCAGCTGTGCGGGCAGTGTGACGTAGAACAGTGTGGGAGCAATTGTATCGCTCACCTGGGCGCCTCCACACCCGTACACGGTTATCATCAGTCCGTAAAACAAACCGAGACTCATCACTAAACACAACTTTTTGCCAATCTGTGACATTCCACATTGATCTGACTTGGCACCGCTGTAGACGCAGTCGCTGATCAATCCGACGATTTCATCTTAGGTCGCTATTTTCTACAATGTGCCTGAGTGTATATATATATATAAAGAGAGAGAGAGAAAGGGGGGGGGTTAAGTTTTAGCTATCATCATACTGCTTTGCTTCAAACATGCCAGAGTTAAATCCTTGAAATACGTGGTGATTTATAAAGAGCTTTAAAATAAAGAAACATAACGCTAGAAGATTTCTAAAGATTCTTTTCTAACTAATAGTCTCCAATGAGCTGAATCTCTAGTTCGGAAAATACTTCTATTGGAAACAACGCAGTTCTGAGCTTGACCATCTTTTATCTTCTCTTTTTAAGCTCTACTTCGATCGAATTCTTTTTGCTTTTCCGGAATCGCTATCACTTTGATTTTCTGTTATGTATTCTTCTCATTTTTCGCTTGTAGTAATATACGTGTGTGGCTTTTTCTTAAATGGCTCGCTCCTAGTGATTGGAGGGAAGAGAAATAAAATTCTCTAAATTACTTTCTTTCTTTTTTTTTAATTTAAAATGCCAATAGCATGAGAGAATTATTTTTCAAAAGGAAAGGTTAATTAATATTAGCTTTAAAAATAAATTCAGGTTAAGTAGGTTCTAGTTAAGTAAATTCTTGTTTATTTTCTGGATTAGTGCACTGTAAAGAAATGAATGTTGTTTTTACAGTATAATACAGACAATTTTAATAGCAATAAACTGTAAAAACTGCTAATTTTACAGTAAAAACTGTAAAATTGCTACTTTTACAGTAATAAACTGTAAAATCGCTAATTCAACAGTTTATTACCGTTCATTTTACAATTTCAAACTAGAACCTCTGCTTCCAGTATTATACTGTTATTTTTACAGTACAACTAAATTTTACGGCAAAAAAGTGTAAAATTTCAAACTTTGCCCTAAGAAACTAAAATTGCTAGTTTTACAGTTTTAAATTGGAACCTTGGCTGCCAGGATTATACTGTAGAAACAACATTCATTTTTTAGTGTAGTTTACGTCAACGGCTTGAAGTTTTCCAGAAAATTTAAGAAATATTCAATAAATATTCTCTCCTACAATGATGCCTAAATGAAAGAAAACTACATTCTATTGAAGTTAACAGAGTACACATTTCAGTTCTGCATTTTTCATTAATAAATATCAACGTTATTGTATCGTTGAAATCAATTTAATGGACGCGCATTTTAAGTTATCGAGGTAATGAATGTCAGAAACAGCTGGTTTCATATATCTTCAGTTTTTAGAAAAATATAAGTAATTTTCTTGAAACTGTCAATTAAACCGATTTTCTATTTTTCATGAAATATCAAGTAATATATAATCAAATAAGAGAAAAAAATAACACAACAGCACACATAAAAGCAAGAAAAGCGGTTCTTTTTTTTACGGTTCTGTTTTACGTGTGGGCGCTTGGTAAAGTCCAGCGTCGTCCAAGTAATGTCCAGGTTTGTCATCACGGAAACATGGATGCTGTTTTTGAGCTTTTAACGCTTTGGTAGTGGGGATACATATAAAAGGCCTACGAAGCACTGTAAGGACAGATACCAATGTGCATATTGTAAACATATACTGCAAAAAATAAAGTGTTGTTTTTACAGTATAATTCTATCAGCAAAGGTTAAAGTTTGAAACTGTAAAATGCACAGTGTAAAACAAAAATTAGCAATTTTACAGCTTATTGCTGCAAAGTAGTAATTTTAGTTTACTATCACAGTTTTACACACAATTACCCAAAAATCAGCCTTTTTATGCTGTAAAAACAACAGTATAATACTAGCAGCAGAAGTTCTAGTTTAAAACTGTAAAATGCACAGTAAAAAACTGTGAAATTTGGAATTTTCAGTTTATTACTGCAAAGCAGTAATTTTGCAGTTTATTGGTGTAAACTTTTCAATTGTACAGTTTATTACTAAAAAATTAAAAAATTTTACAGTTTGTTACTATGAAATTAGCGGTATTATACTGTAAAAACAACATCAGTTTTTACAGTGTATTATTTTTCCAGAATGTTTTCTGTTATCACGCTAGTACTTCCTTATTTCTTTATCAAATTCCATAATTTACCCCTCATTTTAAAGCTCGTTGTGCCGGCTATTGATGAAAAAGGTCCCCATGTCTATTTTTTTTTTTTTTTTTTGTGAAAAAAAACACTCCTTTTCTTTTTTTTTTACATATGTCGGACCGTGTGGCGGCATGTATTGCAGCTAGAGGTGGTCCAACGCGCTATCGAAGTTGCTCTGTATTTCTGTCCTTGCACGCCCTGTATTCGTTCCTTTGTTTTGATTTTGAGATCAAGTGAATATCTCATCTGTATCATTATGTGTATTAAATTTCATTTCAATCCGATGCTTTCTTCTTGGGTCGCTATTTTCAATGTGCCTGAGTGTATATATATATATATATATATATACACAGGGTGTCCAGTAATTATTGACGGGGTTTCCGTACCTCATAACTTTCGAACAAAAAATAATATGTAAAATACGATTACGTATTCGTAAATTACAACTCAAAAAGTTTTATTTGCGACTTTAAAAAAAATATTGAATTATTATTAATGATCTTAAAAAATATATTGAAATTATTGCCTTTGTGGCTCGTAACACATCGAGGCGAAATTCGACTTCCCTCCAAATGTTCTCCAGTATTTGTGTGGTAACATTTTGGATCGCAGTGACAACTCTGCTTTTCAGTTCATCAAGGGAGGGGGGAGTTGACCGCTCGTGCGCAATCTTAGCGCACGTGCAGTCTGAAGAATATTTTGTTATTAAAGAACTCTGAATGTGGCGAATTTCGCGTGAATATGGCCCCCAAAATCACTTAAAATAACGCTAGTGTAAAGTGGTATAAGTCATAAAGTTTCATGTTTCATTTCTCCATGGATTTTGATCACACAAATGTCATTTTTTTGTGTTTGTATTATTTTTCAATGGAAATTCTTTCCCTAAATATAAGTTTGGGGGCCCGGAGCCCCTATAAAAAGTTAAATTTTTTGTTTCTAAACCAATTATTTTTTTCGCTTCAAACTTTCCATATCTTAACTCTCCTCCTCATTTCGAGCAATTTTGCAAATGGAAGTATGCATCTAGGACGAACGGTTGAGGAAATAGAGATCATGAAGGTTAACTTGGAACACCCTGTATATGGTTTTGAATGGTTATATATGGTTTGTTAGGTTAAAATTACAGCTATGGGGTAACGGTATAGTGTTGCGATGAACACTATGTAACAGTTAACATTTAAATTAACAACATGGAATTTAATCGTTACTAGCAATAGTAAGACAACTTTTGTAATTAAATCTTTAAACAAGAACCGTGCCACGAATCAAAACGCGGCCAAAAAAATAAGTTATCTCTTTTTTAAATGAAGGACGAATTTAAATTAATGTGTATTACACTAAAAACAGATTTCAACTCTTCTTACTTTAACGGTAAATATTTACTTACGGCATTGAAACATTTTTAAGAGAATAATTTAAACTTTATCTCAGTTAAAGTCGCATACTGATGAGCGGGGGAAAATATCTTAAGCAAATGTTTAATTAAGTCGTTCTTTAGTCAGATACGTCTGCAATTTGTATGTATTTTCAAGTACAGGTAATTAAGTCTTTGATTTCAAATTAAATGCTTAAATTATATGTATTATTTTTTTTTTAGTTATTCAAAAGGAGAATTTTTGAATGACTGCATGATTTAGAGTTTATTAATTTTGCAATTTGTTTCATCATTTAAACTTAATTCGTTTTTAATACTTTAATTGATGCTACTTAAATAACCAGAATTATTAAATGCAATAAGTACGTGTTGATGTGGGATTTGTAAAAAAAGTTAAATAATATGATTCGTTTATTTTATTATTTTTCTGAATATTATCTATTATATTTCAACTTCATTCAAATATGTGAAACTCAAATGAACTGGAGCCAATATATTTCTTAGTAGCGACTTCTTTTCGTTTTATGCAAATCCGAGCTTTTATGGAACCATTCTGACAAATTTAACCCTAATGAATTGCCACTAAAGCAACTATTGCTTTAGTGGCACTTATTAATGAGAAATATGCTGTATCCAAATAGGTAAAATTTCATTAAAGTTAATAAATCGGTTGTAACTGAATATGTCTATAATTCCATTAGTAATTTTTTTCGACAAAAATGCAAAGTACTCCCCAAACTTACAATTTGATAATTTCCCAATTTATTTCTGCTAGTTTAGATGTTTTTTGTTGTTGCTTTGTGCCAGCTAGACTGGCAATTCGGGGTGCACTACTTCCCTTTTCCACGTGTACTGTAATTTGGTGTGAAGTCCGACTTCCACAGTACACGCATGCCATAGATACCTGTTTATAAGGTAGGCAACCTTTCACAGAATAACAACGCATTCACACAAAGAAAGGACGAAGGCAGTAGAGAGAAAGTACATCCATGCCAGAGCCGGGATTCGAACCCTGGACCTCACCACTCAGGTCAGACTTCCCTGATCACAAGACAATGCGGCCGGTAATTTAGATAATTGTAAACTTAAATGGTTCTAAAAAAGTAAAAAAAAGCGAAAGTCTAATGTAATTCAACGTGAGGAGACCAAATGCAGGAGTGGTTGTGTTCCGGTATTTTACCGGATTTCCGGTATTTTCATGATCTATTCTGGTATTTTTATGTTCGAAAATACCGGAAATAAAATATTTTTAATTATGCTTTTATCTTCCCACCTTCAGTATTTTTTGATTTTCGAATTTTTGGTGATTGTAGGTACTGCATTTAGATAAATTTTTTTCCATATATTCAGTAACAAATGAAACTTTCATTACTTTATAAATATTTTCGCACGACAAACAGTAACTCTGTTAGACTTTTACTTTCTCCCTAAAATATTTTTTGGAGATAATTTGTACAACACCAGCGCAAAAATAACTTTATTACTCATTTATAATTTAATTAAATGCATACACAATATTTTGACGAAAAACTATTTGAAACTATTCGAATATATGATATGTGTCTTGTTTGTTTATGAAAGACAAGTTATTATTAAATATGTGTAGTTATAAAATTATGTGTGCTTAAATAATAGGGGCCTTGGTTGAAAAAAAAAACGCCCCCCCCCCCCACACACACACACTCCTTAAAACTTTCTTCTTAATTTTATTTTTCTCCTTAAAACTTTCAGGTATTTTTTCATGAACTCACAATCACCCCTGCAAATGATTTCAAATAATTTTATTCCTTTTTATAGCAATATAATTAAAGTGTAAAATCATCTCAACTGTAAGAGAGCGAAAACATTTTTAAACTTGCGCACGTTTCTTTGAAAATGGTTGCGAAAAATTGCATAATAGCGAAAACGTCTTGCAGCTGAACGAATGGGTAATACATATGTGCAGAAAACCTTGAAGAGTTAAGCTGGAAACTTTCCTCCAAGATCCCTTTCCCTTTTTTACGTCTCAGATTTCTTCTCCGGAAACTTGGGGGCGCGTGAACACTTCTATCAGAATATTCAATCGAAAGAAATTGTAGCTTGAAAAAGTACTTTTTATGACGAAAAGGATTTTTTGTAACATTGGATGCATTGGAGATTTTAAAATGATAGTCACCAGAAAAAACTGAAGCGGGAGAAAAATTTATTATTTTGAATCATTTTAAGGACATTTATTGCTAAAACCTCAAAAACTTTTTTCAAAAGTAGTTAAATAAAAATTCAAAGAAAATGACCTTGTTGAGTTTAGAATTCTTTTTAATACATAAGATTGTAAACTGCAAGAAATAGATATTGTTTTTACAGTATAATACAGCTGATTTTATAGTAATTTTATAGTAATAAACTGTAAAATTGCTAATTTTACAGTAGTAAACGAAAATCTCTAGTTTACATTAATAAGCTGTAAAATTGCTAGGCCCTATAATAGCGGTCGGCAACCTAAACTAACAGAAGATTTACTTTCTAAGTTTGGAGTGAAAGCAAGATCGACTGGGAGGGTAGTGTGATGATACATACTTTATTGACTTAACTAGATGTTGCATAAACAATTAAGTTGAGGCTAGGCTGACTTCAAATTGCATGTTCATTCTCATGAAAAAAGACTTTGATACTTAGTAGTCGCAGTTGCTGAACTAATGTTACGTTAAACGACATCGAAATACTTTCAGACACAAGTATGTTGCTTGTTTTTAAAGTTTTAAGATATTGATTAAAAAATGGTTCCTATGACAATAAAAAGTTTGTAAATTTTTAAAATAAATTTCGATTTAAACGTTAAATCTAATTTTGTTCTTCTTGTTAATATTTCTCATTGCTAATAGACACGATCGATTTAAGATGGGTTCGAGATCGATCATTCGATCGCGAGCTACGGGTTTCCTACAATGTAAAAAATAAATGTTTTTATGATACAATACAGCTAATTTTATAATAAACTGTAAAATTGCTAATTTTACAGTAATAAAATGTGACATTTCTAATTTAGCAGTTTATTACCGTGCATTTTAAATTTTAAACTGGAACCTCCGCTGCCAGTATTATACTGTTGTGTTTACAGCATAACACAGCTAAATTTTACGGCAGTAAACTGTAAAGTTCCTAACTTTACAGTAATAAACTGTAAAATTGCTAGTTTTACAGTTTATTACTGTGCGTTTTAGTTTTAAATTGGAACCTAGGCTGCCAGTATCATACTGTAAAAACAACATTTCGTGTCTTGCAATGTTATGCTGCCCCGTAACGTTGCCAGGAACGCATGTCCATTTGAAAAATATTGCAAAATGAGCGATTGAGCTTAAAATCTCGATCCGAAATAATTCAAGGACGTTGTCTGCCCCACTCAAAAAATAAGCCTTTGCAATGAGGTGAATGACTCATTTCTTTGGGGAAAACTTCTTTTCCTTTGTGCTCTGTTCCTGACATCAGAGAGCAATCAATTGGTGCTTGTAAGAGAGAGTAAGAGAGAGAGAGAAAGAGAAAGGGGAGAAGTGTGCATTATCCTTCTTTTTCAAGGATTCCTGGAAGATTTCCTTTCATCAAACAGTAATCGACTTCTCCTTTCTTTAAGTCTTGAAGAATTTAATGAAATTGTCAGAAAGAAATTAATGGTTTTCAACATTGATTTGAATTAGCTGTTAGCAAAACAGGAGCTTGAAGATTGTGATTATTATTATTTTTTTTTTCGCTTGAAATTTTTGAAGATCAACGAATCTTATAGATTTAAGTGAAAATTGTTGGTCAATCTTCACTTCTAAAGCTTTAAAGGGGTTACATTTTGTCAACTAATCCTTTAAGTTTCTTAATACTGTACGAAATTTGTGTGAGTTTTGTATAAATTCATTCTTTTAACTGATGTGATACAAAAATTTGTAAGACGCAGAGGAATGTTATCATGAGAAACTTAATTTGAATGATTTGTCACTCATTGAGTCAATATAAGTAAATTTTATGTGTTTGTGATGGAATAAAAAGACTTTTTCATGTCTAAATATTGCAATTAAAGCAACTTAATAAAATTTTAAAAACTATTATACTTGTCTCATATACAGTAACTGAATAAAACATATTAACCCTTTAACTGTCAAGTTATTTTGATTTTTAACACTTTTTCAAGCACAAACCCAAGAAACAGTCGGGTTTGACAAAGAGATGAAGCCGAAATAAACGTCTACCGATATATATTCGGGTATAACAATACGATGCACTTAAAAAAAAAAAAAAAATACCCGAGTAATACTCGGGGGTGACATTTTCGAAAACCAGCTGTGCCCGAGACTATCTCGGGCATGACAGTTAAGGGGTTAAGCGGCGGAAAAAAAATTTCATTTTCCACTTTGTCCCATGACAAAAAAAGCGGGGGGAGATAGGTCCATCTTTTCGTTTTAAAAGTACACATTTACATCCCAAAATAAAATTATTATTTCAGCTCAAGTTTTAGTATAAAATACATTGTGATTTCTTTATCTCTATATATAAAAATGACGGGGTTTGTTTGTTTGTACGTTTGTAACCGCTGGCCAGAAGCCCCCACAGCACCTACAGACCTGAAACTTGGCACAAAAATTCGAACGTAATCCCGTGTAATGCATCTCGAAGGCCAAATTTGAGAGGCATTGCCGTGCGGGTACTGCTAGTTTATTATAAATTTCAAAACAAATTTCCAATTTCTTCGTTTTGAAAAAACCGTAAATTATCTTAACCATTGCATTTTGCTCCATGCTCCCTATTCTTTTCTCAAAGGGTGCACATCTCAAATGCAATGCTTTACTAGTACTGAAAACATTAAAATTTCACGAGTTTTGTTTTATAAATGCACAACACTTCTGCCTTCCGTGCTTCCGTGCTTAACCAGCGTTAGTAACGCGAAATTTGCGTTAAATCCACTTACGATAGCACAGTACTTTATATTTTATGTATTCAAACTGTCTTGCCAATGCGAATCCCTCTAGTAATGTGTTTCTGAAGAAAAAAAGTTGTTTTTACTAAAAGTAATCAGTTTTATTCGTCGAAATTCAGTCTTTTTTGTGATTTCAGAATGCTATTAGTTTTTTTTTTTTTTTTTTGAGAGAGAGGTTTTCTTTTGCTTCGTCGATCCACAGAGATTCTTCAGAATTGACAAACAAATTCAGAAAAAAAAGCTAGACAGCAAGTACAAAACGTCGAGTTCGTGGGATGGCGAAAATACTTACCAGGGTGTGACGTAATCGATAGCACGGATCTTCGTCGGTTGCGTCAAAGAGCATAGCCGCCGGTGTCTTTGAGCATGTTTTCTTATCGGAAAATTCGTCTCTGTCAATATTGCATTGATACATATTCGCACTCACTACTTCAAAAAGCTTGCATTTGCATTGAATTCATACGCAACTAGTTGTTGTGTAACCAGTGTCGTACGCAGACAAATCATTTCGGGGGGGGGGGGGAGCCAAGACTTAGAGGGAAGAGGGCAGTGCACCTCATGAAATGTTGCGAAGAAAAGTAATTTTTTTGAATTTCTGATACCTATGCTAATTAAAGATGACAAAAACAGATCATTATTTTTTTTTATCATTGCTGATTAAATGCAAATACTTCAGCTTTTGTAATTATTTTACTGTATTATTTCGTGGTAATATTGATTTGTTGAGTACGCTATTTCCATCCACATTTATATAGTAGATGAAGAACCTAAAAAGAAGCGCTCAAATAAAGTCCTTTTTTTTTATTTGATTTTTTATCGTTTATTTATTTATTTTTATATTTTTATTTCATCTTAAAAAGACCAAAAGAAAAATTTAAACCAATTTAACTATACCTTTATACTTGATAAGCGAGAGCGTTAACCAAGTTCGCATTTCAAAATTGACTTATGAGGAAACAACGCTCGCTATAATTTACAGCAGTTCTCTCAACCTCAAATGCAAACCAATCATGTACAACTGGCGAAATTCTGACAGTGCTTTTGTACCGCATGTAATGAAATTTCGGGAAACTTGAGCAAGATGAATGCGAATTACAGTGAACTCTCACTTATACGCCGCCTCATTTATGCATTTATGCGTTTTTTTTTTTCACTTATACGACAATTTTAAATGGTCCCAACACATTCCATAGCAAAATAATGATAGTATCATTCGTTTATGCGTCGCTCTAAAGATAAATATTTCACTTATGCGCCGAATTTTCCCTAAAATGTAAAAAATTTAATTTATTTTCTTTAAAAAATAAGCATTTTTCTTCATTTTCCTTTTCAATCTTTCGTCTTTATTGCTTACAGAAGGCTTTATCATTGTAGTTACGTTACAGTAATTGCCAAACCGTAGTGTTATGTCCCTTTTCTATAGAAACTTTCTTATTCATTCTCTCATTAGAACCTATGTAGCGTTTTAATCTTTAAATAGGCTTGTTCACTTATACGTCTCTCTCACTTATGAGCCTTTTTCTATTGGTCCCTTGGGCCGGCGCATAAGTGAGAGTTCACTGTAATTTGAATTGACATTGCAGGGAACTGCGTGCAAAGTTGATGCAAAAAGTATGAAGTGTGCCTATTTCATGACTGAAATTATTGAACGAAGCCGGCCGCCCACTATGGATTTTATATTGCCGAGAATAAAAGGAGCACTTTTTTAATTTTATTAGCATTAAAATTCCATAAACTAAAAAAATGAAGAATGAAGTTTTTAAATAGCGACGTTTATTAAAGACATCGTTAAATTTAAAAAAAAATGAAAAAGAACATTTTTTTAAAGGAAACGAAGAAAGCATAAAACTGAAAAAATTGTAAAACACACACTTGTTTAGTTGATAACAAATTCAACATATCTGATCATGAGTGAAAGGACATATCTTCATCAGTAGCGTAGCTATGGGGTCCAGCGCCCGTGGCAAACTTAAGAAATTGCACCCCCCACCCCCCACACAGGGGTTACCCTGATGAGAGGTCACGGGAGGGCATTGTGGCCTTCTAAAAAATCCTTACTCCTAAAATTTATTCTTTTTTTTTTTTTTTGCAAACAGTATTGCAACTTTTATTTTCTTTGTCTTTTCTTTGTGCGTTTTTAACGATGATCAGTGTTCCTTCTCATTTTATGCATGCTTATTATTGGGTAAAATTCAACTTTCAATGGACAATTTGAGAATTTTCCTCTTTCCAACAATTTTAGTTAGGGGTGTCCATTCCTTTCGCCATCATTTCACATACATTCAAAAAAAAAAAAACAATAATTCTTGCAATTCATTACTGAACATTTTTTTTTTCATAATAGCTTTCCTTTTAAGTAGAATTTGTTTAAAGGCGCTGGAAGAAGGCATACAATAAACGCGCATTCAAAATAAAATCAAAGCATTACTTCTATTTTAATTAGGAAAGCAAAGGAAACACAAAAAGCATAATAAATCTGAAATGGCATAATAAATACGATTCCTTGTATACTTGCAAATAAAAGTCTACTATTTTAGGCCTCCGATTATCATCTCTATCTCTTCTCTACTAATAATAAAGCTGAAGGTGGT
This sequence comes from Uloborus plumipes, assembly GCA_038373865.1. Lineage (NCBI taxonomy): Eukaryota > Metazoa > Arthropoda > Arachnida > Araneae > Uloboridae > Uloborus > Uloborus plumipes. The sequence goes on from JAXGGA010007967.1 coordinate 16,107, forward strand.
TCTGTCTGTCCTTCTGTCTGTCTGTTACGCGCGTAGCGCCAAAACCGTTCGGTCGATTTTCATGCCACTTGGCACAAAATTAGTTTGTAGCATGTAGTTTTGCACCTCGAAGCGATTTTTCGAACATTCCATTTCGTTCTTTTTCTATTCGAATTCTTAGCGGAAATTCGATAAAAGAGGGAAGAAATATTTCACACACATTTTCAAGTCTTATGTCATTCGAAAGCTTGGAATTTTCTGCACAAAATGAAGTTTTTTCGAAGTTTCTACGATCATCAGGAGAGCAGTAACAATTGTTTTTAGAATCCCGAAATTCAAGGCTTACCTTCAGTAAAACAAGCCAAACGATTCTAAAATGGTTCAGCTCGATAATAAAATTTGTTTGAAAAGAGAGATGAAAAGAATTATTTTATCAACGGAAATCAACTTTTCATGTTGTTACTATGGTTACGTGTTCATACTTATTTTTGTTTCGTTCTTTTTCCAGGGTTGCCAGACGTAGTATTTTTGATTCTACGGTAGTATTTTTTCGGCCCAAATAAGGAGCGTAGTATTTTTCTGGCAACCCTGTTTCCAATATACTAATGACTTAATTAAAAGATTTGGCGGATTTTTTTTTTTTCATTTTCATAGATTTCGCATTTCAGCAACATTGATTTTGGCAACGTTTGGAAACAGTAGTATTTTGTAATATTTTTTTAGAGGAGGTATAGTATTTTTTGTTCCAATTCTCTGGCAACCCTGTCTTTTTCCCGGTGAAGATGCTTTGGGACCCTGCTTGGCGCGTTTTCAAAAAGTCAACTACGCAAAATAGCTAGGGTTACCACGCTTGGCGCGCCTATCGTTCATTTAGCGAGAAAAGGGTACCTAAAGCACAGATTAACGAAGTATCGTATCAATTTCGATATTGCATCGTTTTTTTAAAGTGTTTCGTTTCGGAAAATGTATTGTTTTGTTTTTTAAGCTGGGAAAGAAAACTTTCTTCTTCTTTTAAACTTTGGTAAGATTTCTGTTGGTTTCTGTTATCAACAAAACTGTTCTTATTTTCTCTTTTGGCTTATTTTTGTCCATCTCCCTTGGGGTTGCATTCGAATGTTCTAAGGGGGTGTTTTACCCCATTTATCGGGTAAATCAGTGTTTTCAATGCAAGGTGATATGAATTGGTTAACAAAAGTGATATGAATTGGCGCGACCACTTGGCGATATATCGCCAAGCTTTTGATCGCCAAATATTTGACGCCAAATTGGCGAATTTTTTTTTTTTTTTTTTTGATTTAGGTTCAATTTGGCGCTGTTGGCGATATTTTGCGAAAAATCCACTGAATGATGTTAAAAACGACGATCTTTAGGAGATTAATCATTGTAAAATGTTTTTTTGCATTGTTTCGTAGCAAACTAGGGCTACAAATGTTTGAATTGTTATCTTGCTCACTCCAAGCACTATTTTAGCACTTAAGGCATCTACCAAGAAATTTACACGTAAAATTAAGTAGCGTGGTGTCCATACCAGATCTTTATATCACTTTGAAGGAATTATAGTTGAATAAAACTAAAATAGAGCATTTTTTCTGATATATCAATTATTTTACAAATGAACTTTTAATTTTATACCACGGGCAAAGCCGTGCGGGTACCGCTAGTTTATAAATAAGACTTTTCATGCTTTGTATTTAAAATGTACCAGAGAAGTCATTTCAAGAAAACAAAATCGTAATGTTTTTACTCCGTTATTTAAAAATAATATTACCTATGAGGAGAGTCAAAGGAGGGTAATTGTTTCCTACTTGGCTTTAAGAAACCTACAAGATGTATTTTCTTTGATATTATTTTTGTTATTTATTGTTTTTTTGTTATTTACTTTTTTTATTTCATTTATTTTATTATTATACTATCACCATATGCAAACAAGTACCAACAATGAGGAAAGTATTAGCTGGTACCACAACGACGGTGTGCTCTGAACTGAGAATGATGAAAAAAAATATGAGTGATGATGAAAGTCATAAAATCGAAACTCACTAAAATAAGTTATTTCGTTAATTAATTTTATAACATAGCATCTATCTTTACTGTACGGCAACCATTGAAGCGACAAATAGTATGATAACGATTACTACTTCAAAATCGTGCTGTACATGTGTTACTTATTTGGAAAGCTCAGTTAATGTGGTCTCTTGGTACGAACTTTAACAATCGCGAAAATTTCCAACAGTTGTTTTTAAGGATACCTTCCATTCCGTCTTGAGAATAGTCTACTACATATTATTCTCTCGCAGTTCTTTGGCCACAGAAAAATCGTTACAAACAGAGAGTTATTTTCTGTCATCATAAATTGCATTCCAAAATCTGTATCCGAAATGTTTTCAATAAAATCTCGCCGATTTTTTAAATCGTAGAATGTTATTTCTGAAGTATAGTAATTAATAAGTTGAAGTGATATCGTAAAAAAATCAGCAAGAATTTGTAGAGAGAAAGGTTTGTTTATCTCTATTTCTTTTTAAGTGGATAGGACTGGCAATTTCAGATCAGCCTATTATATAGACTCCAGGCCCCATACAGCAAAATTCTATTCTGCCAAATAAGTAAGCTAACATCTGTTTATCCAACCGAAATGTACCTAAACCAAGTTGCAGATTCTGCTGTGGTTTGTGTTGTAGCGTGGGGGCGCAGTTCCTGCTGCTCCGGGCAGTATTTCAAATTTTTATCTTCTGTCTGTTTAGACTTAATCAAAAAAAAATTCTTTTTTCATTTTTTTTTTTTTCATTTTTTAATTTAATCGGTCAAAATGCCGCCCCCTGGCTGCAGCGCCCGTGGCAAGAGCCACTCCTGCCAACCCCTAGCTACGCCACTGATCTTCATATTCTCAAGTAAAATACAGTTATTCTTTCTTCAAAGCATGAAAAGAAATAATAATCCGAAGAATAATTTATTGTGCAAATGTCTTCGCAATAATTTTTAAATTAAAAAAATCATTATAAACTTCAAACTCGAAAAGTCTCCCCCCCCCTCCCCTTGATTAATTACAGGCATTCTGAATGCTTGCACAAAGTATTGAAAATGCATACATTTCACTGCAATAAATTATGAGAGGACTTCATTAAATATAAATGAAGCGTTTTAATTAGAGACTTTCTCATGCTGATTAAAAACGAAAATGAAAAATTCACCCGTCAAATAGGGAAAATTGAAAACATGCACTCATAGCAAACTCCGCACATATGCTAGTAAGCATATGAACACATCTTCACATTCTTAAGCAAAAACAGTGTAATTCTTTCTCTTATCTATGAAAGAAAGAGAAAAAACAAAAGCTCAAAGTTTCAGACTTGAAAATGACCATCTCGCGAATTTCCCAGGGGCCTACTTTCTTAATAAGACCCAAACTGCAATAAGGCAGTCTCCCTCTTTTCTTATCCCTCAGTCCTAAAACTCTGTTTATCCTCGAAACAATCTCCGAATTAAACCGCTCCAAGAAGAGCAACTTCCCCCAGAACCGCAGAAGGAGAAGATCTCTCCACTTTTACCGCAAGATAAATAGATTCGTAGCTGCAGAGATGAGCCGGGAGGAGACGCATGCATAAATGGATGAACTTACCTGCGATTTTTCGTGACTGATTCGTGTCTGCTGAGATTTGTCCGTCATGTTCGGCGGATCAGGTTTCTTGGCTTCCTCCTTGCCTCCCTTCTTGTGGCATCTGAAGTATGGAAAAGAGAAGAAAAATCTCCATCAAGTTGGATATACGAAAAGGGAAATGTTGCTTGTACTTACATATGTTAAATCATCATTTCAATATTTTACAATGTAAAATTTTTGGAAAAAAAAGAACTATTTAAATAAAAAGAAAAAAGATACCAGAGATAAAAGTAAAAAATGAATAAATGCCTTTTTGCAACAAAATAACCATATGTAATGCACTGCTAACTCGGTTATTCATATAGAGACTTCACACACTCCCCCGGACCTACGACAACTCGTGGTTTTCCCGTGATGGTGCCCTGAAGAGCACTCTGTTCTTTTGATCCAGACCAAAGGCAGAACAAACCCCTGATCCAGTACCCCCAGAGGTATCGCTTCACTGGAAGGACTTTGTGACCACGACCCTTATTTAACGTCGCCCAGTCACAATTTGTCCCGACGGTGGATCTTTGATCGGCTGGGATCGAACCCGGAACCCTCCGATCATGAGTCCGACGCCTTACCGATCGGGCAACAACTGCCCCATACTGAGACTACAGTTTCTTCCTCATTAGAGTCTCATCAATCTGGAATAGGAAGTAACCGAGCTTAAGGCAGATATCATCATATAGAAGCAAAGATTCTCCAAAAACTAGTGGCTAATAAAAATCTAGTACACCAATGAGAGACTACATCAATGGTACGGTATAGGTCGTAAATTTAAGGTGAAACTTGGGTATAAAGCAATAAGTTCCCGTCCCTAAATCTAAGCTTTAGCACTATCTTAGAGGCGGTAATTTACTACTTGATACTGCTCCACCTTAAGTTTACGAGTGCTGTGTCTCTCTTCGATGTGCTAATTTTACATTGACTACCAGTTATTAGGCAAGCTTAGCTTCTATTAGATGACATCTGCCTTCAGCTCAGTAAATTTCTTCTCTAAACTGATGAGTTCTAAAAAGAACGAAACTGCAATCTCTGGATGGAATGACTGAGCTGGCGGAGTATTGCATGTATTTCTGCCTTAGCCCTAGCTTGGGGGCTGTAACTAACTGCCTAAAATAACCATAATTAACAAACTAAATCAAGCACAAATAAACAATTTGTTTTTAGACACGTGATCTGGGTTTCAATGAACCCCTGTTTCAATGCACCGAAGAGTGAGCTATATCGTGAAAATCCGAGTTATCCGAGAGAAATTTTTCAGGGATGACTTTCCTTAAAATCTGTGAGTCACGTGTCTGCAATCAGATCTATTATTTGTGAAGAAAATAAATACCTTTGTGCGATAGATGTGAAGTTTATTCCAACGTTAGAGATGCACAAATATGCAGGTATACCGCAGACACGTGTTTCGAGGCTACAAGGAGCCTCTTTTTCAATGCAAGAGGTGTGAGCTTTAGGATGAAGAGTCATCCGATAGCTTTTATCGGATGACTCTTCATCCTTAAGCTCACACCTCTTGCATTGAAAAAGAGGCTCCTTGTAGCCTCGAAACACGTGTCTGCGGTATACATGCATATTTGTGCATCTCTAACGTTGGAATAAACTTCACTATTATTTGTGCTTGATTTAAGTTGTATACTGTTGCTACCCTTTATATACTTTCTGATTTTCTTAGGTAAAACCTTCTGCGTATGTACGCATGCGTCAGGTCTTCTCTGATCTTACCAAAACAGGGGTGATAGGTAAGATAACAATAAAGAGAAGAATAATAAGAAGTACTTTGAGCGGTTTGCAAGCAGCGTAGAAGGATGCTAATTTCAAATACAGTTTATTTGAATATGCTAAAAGGATAGCAAATGCAAGTTTCAAATTGAAAACTTTAGAAAGTTCCCACTCACAACCCATCACCCTTTTTTTTAAGTAAAATGGTTCGCAAATGTTAGGAGCGGCTTTCACCGCCGGATAATATTTGTTCTTGATTTACGTTGCTAACTGCTAGTCTTTATACAATCATGAATTATTCCAAAATTACAACGAAGGGGTGATGTTTGCAATTTATAAAGTGGAGTCAAAAAACTCATGTCCATATTGCGTGGTCTTCTTACCATATGCTTCTATATTTTAAATTTTGAAACATTTCAAAATTTTTAAAGGTTTAGTTTTAGATTTCTCCAATTTTAATTCTTGAATTTAGTTTAGTGTTTTTGAAAAATGCTTTTATCGTTTAGCCTTCTACCTGTTTTAATCTGATTTTTAAAACAGCTTTTATGGTTAGATTTTTGCATATTTTGGTTTTATGTTTTATGTTTTTAATCATTTTTGTGTTTTTTAAAATGCTTCAATAGTTTATGTTTTCATTTATTTCAGCTTTGTATTCTTAGAAAGGTTTTTATGGTTATTTACCCAAGGTTTTTATACCCAAGTGAGTTTTATCATGTTTATTTTCGAGAATTTATAAATAAGTTTGCTAGGCAAGTAACCTAGTGTGTAAAGATTAAATTCCACCTTTTCATTTGAAAGAACAACAAATAAGTTCAAAATTTTAAACGTAAGCTCTCAATAACATCGATATTACTTCTAAGCATATTTTTTGGAATCGGAGGTAAATTATTGAGAAAGCACAATTCAAGTTACATTTTATGACTCCATCAGACTTTATGGAAGCAGAAACAAGCAGAGCCCGATCATTCTGACATTGGACATGGGGCACATTTCTATTTCCGGGCCCCTCTTATATCAGTCACGTGTTACGAGTAAAAAAGTCTTACAATACTAGAATGAAATAGAATGTTTTGTGCAAAGATCGAATTTTTGAAAAAAAAAAAAAAAAACTAACAAATTATTTAGAGAAAAATATACGTCGACATACACAGTAGGCTTTTAGTATTAATAGTAAAATATACAGCAAGCATTTAGTATTTAGGAAACGTTGGATAAAGTAAGGGGATTTTGGGCCCCCCTGAAATCTAAAAGGTAATCAGGCTGTGAAAACAAGTAGTTTTCATAAGTCCCTCTGTCTTGACCCAGGTTTATGTTTATTGTTACTTTCCGACTAAGGATTTGTTTTAAGTATGAGATTATAGTGGGAGAAATTTTTTTTAAATGAAGGGTTTGGAGGATAAAGGGGCTAAGTTACACTTTAAAAGATAAACGCTTTCTACAGTGGTAAATAATATATACAGGTAAGCAAATAAAACAAAAAAGCTGCAACAATTACAACAATAAAACGTTGAAGTTTAATTTCTCTTTTGTCACTTAACCCCTTCAGCTACCAGGCCAAGTCAATTATAGCCCAAAAATCAGCCTTTATGCCAGTAACCCTGTTTTCAGTGGGAAAAGAGCTGATTGATGTTTACCAGAAAGCGAATCTTTAATCACTGAAAAACAGTGCTCTTTGTTACACCGAAACAGGTGTACGAAATACTAGCAATACACCATCAGATTTTTAGAAAAAAGATCCTATTGATCTAAGCGTGCCCAACAGAAATTCAAAAAAAAAAACAACAATTACAAACAAATCTTTCAGAACTGAAAAAAGCGTGCTTTGTTACTTTGAAACAGGTGTATGATTTTTATAAAAGGAGTTAATTGATATAAGTTTGTTCATAAGAGGAGCAAAAAAAAAAAAAAAGCAAGAACGAAACAAATCCCTTAGATCTGCAAAAAAGCGTTCTTTCTTACCCTGAAACAGGTTTATGAATTTTTTTTGAAAGTTTGTACTTTTCAGCACTTTGTTATTTAACATTTATTTTTCTGCATAAAGGAATAATAGATTTCTCTGGAAATCGTGTGTTCTTCTTATCTTTTCCTGGCAACACTCGAATATTTTTGAAGGTGATGTAAACTAAGAAAGTGGAATAACAAAGTTGAAAACATAAAACAACTATCGAAAACAAAGCAGTTTGGTTCACTTACAAGACAATAAATCATTTGCTCTAAAGCTTGGAATCAAATAAAAAAGAAGGACGGAAGCAGGGAGGTTACACAACTTAGCTGTGTCTGGCATTTAACGTTGTTCTTAAAATTGACGACCAATACCTTAAATTTACCAAATAGAAATCAATAACATCATACGCAGCTGAAGCACAAAATCAAACATCAAAACAAACACGTCAAAGGAAGATTCATTTGAGATTCAGGAGATTGAAGATGTCTTCAACGAAACAGTGAAATTGTTTTTTGTACTCTCCCTGTCTATAAATTCCCCGAACAAGATAAAATGGAAAAACAAAGCGCATTTTAACGTGAACGGCACAAAAAGAAAATAGACATCATGGTTGTAAACAGGGCACAATAAAGCCATTGGGGGAATCCTGGTACTCAAATTCATACGAAACCCTCCCTTTTTTTAATGTTGGAATAAATAAAACGAATAATTCTCGAAAAAGTTCCTATTTTAATGCAGAATTTTACGATTTGTACAAACAGCAATTTTACTTTTGTGCAATATTACAAGAAATTTTATTATAGAAATATATAAAATGTTTAATTTGAGCTACAAATGCTAGAGAAATTAAGGAAAGAGAAACGAAAAACATTTTTACAAATGTTTTCTCCTTAATTAGTTAACAACATATTTATAATCTAATAAATGAAGTTCTATGACATCCAATATAACGTTGAAAAGAAATGGAGACCTTAACCTTGGGGGGCCTCTGGGTATGGGCCCAGTTGACCCATGCGTAAATCAGGGTCTGGCTGCAAATATGGTCACGACTAAAAATTTTAAGTTCTGGCGAAAAGGGTGAGACTTATAAAAACTATTGACTGAGTTTCATAAACGAAAACGTCATCACCATTTAATGCAAAGTCATTATTGCATCTATTGCAGGACCGTATTCAAGGGGTGGGTTTTTAGGGTTCAAACAACCTCCGAAATTTTTTTAAAACTATTCCAAAAAATACTTTTTAATCCCTTTTCTACTGAAAAATAATACTATTACTATTTCAGTTTTTATTTTCTTATTTACTTTTCAATTTCATTTGAAAAATGAAATTACCATTATTGCATAATCGTATAAATTAATTGATTTATCTTTATTGCAATTTTTGAAAACATAATTTCATACACAAACAATACACCTTTCTTAACTGGGGGGGAAGATGCTTTGTACACATTAGAATTTTTTCGTTCATTGGAAAGATATGTTTTTATTTTTCACTAGCGGTACCCGCACGGCTTTGCCCATGGAATAAAATTAAAAGTTCATTTGTAAAATAATTGATATAGCAGAAAAAATGCTCTGATTTAGTTGTAATTCAACTATAATTCCTTCAAAGTATGATATAAAAATCTGGTATGGACCCCACACTACTTCCTTTTACGTGTAAATTTCTTAGTAGATGACTTAAGTGCTAAAATAGTGCTTGGAGTGATCAAGATAACAATTCAAACATTTATATCCCTAGTTTGCCACGAAACAATGCAAAAAAATGTTTTACAATGATTAATCTCCTAAATATCGCCGATTTTAATATCATTCAGTGTATTTTTTGCAAAATATCGCCAATAGCGCCAAATTGAACCCCCCCCAAAAAAAACATTAAAAAATCGCCGAATTGGAGACAAGTACTTGGCGACCGAAGGCTTGGCGATATATCGCCAAGTGGTCGCGCCAATTCATATCACTTGTGTCTGCATTGAAATTAACACTGATTGATTCACTCCATAAAAGGGGTAAAACACCCCCTTGGGACATTCGAATGCAACCCCAAGGGGAGATGCACAAAAATAAGCCAAAAGAGAAAATAAGAACAATTTTGTTGCTCACAGAAACCAACAGAAATCTTACCAAAATTTGAAAGAAGAAGAAAGTTTCCTTTCCTAGCTTTAAAAACAAAACAATACATTTGCCGAAATGAAACACTTTAAAAAGAACGATGCAATGTCGCAATTTATACGATATTTGGTTAATCTTTGTGCTTTGGGTACCCCTTTCTCGCTAAATGGGCGATAGACGCGCCTACTACTGTTTCCAAACGTTGCCAAAATCAATATTGCTGAAATGCGAAATCTATGAAAATGAAAAAAAAAAAATCCGCCAAATCTTTTAATTAAGTCATTAGTATATTGGAAACAGGGTTGCCAGAAAAATACTACGCTCCTTATTTGGGCCAAAAAAATACTACCGTAGTTTCAAAAATACTACGTCTGGCAACGTTGGAAAAAGAACGAAACAAAAATAAGTATGTACAGGAACACGTAACCATGGTAACAACATGAAAAGTTGATTTCCGTTGATAAAATAATTCATTTCATCTCTATTTTCAAACAAATTTTATTCTCGAGCTTAACCATTTTAGAATCGTTTGGCTTGCTTTACTGAAGGTAAGCCTTGAATTCCGGGATTCTAAAAACAATTGTTACAGCTCTCCTGATGATCATAGAAACTTCGAAAAAACTTCATTTTGTGCAGAAAATTTCATGCTTTCGAATGACATAAGACTTGAAAATGTGTATGAAATATTTCTTCCCTATTTTATTGAATTTCCGCTAAGAATTCGAAGAAGAAAAAGAACGAAATGGAATTTTTGAAAAATCGCTTCGAGGTGCAAAACTACATGCTACAAACTAATTTTGTGCCTAGTGTCATGAAAATCGACGCGTGTAACAGACAGAAAGAAAGAAGGAAAGACAGACCCACCTTCAGCTTTATTATTAGTAGAGATGCTAATGGCCCTTAAGCTTCTACTGTAACAAAAAGCAATAGAATATAAAACATGAAATCAAATTTTATTGGACATCCCAAGTAGCATCAACTCATCGGATTTCGCTCGGTCTATCATCGAACTCCTCGTAAACTGATCCCGTAACGTACGATGACATCGTTCCGATCAGTATCCGAGCACGGTTTTCGATGAGCTAGTTTTCATCGGAAAGCGATATCCTTCCGATCCACTTTCCCGATGAAAATAAGTCGAGCATCCAAAATTGATCCCGAATTCATCGGCACGGGACTGCACTGCTCGTAAATGGCTCCAAATCTCATCGTATTTCGAGCAAAACTCATCGGATTTTGCTGCTCGGATTCTGTTTGGCTGACATATTGGAGCAATTCCCGATGAGAACTTATCGAATCCGATCATCGACCGATGAGAATTTCATCGGGTTTCGATGAATTTCCGATCATGTGCCGATGAGATTATGCTGCTAGGGATATATATTTTACGAGAAATGTGTTGGTAAAACCCTCCCCGAAATAGCAGTCTGATCTATTGTACTAAATGTTGAAAGGCATCAAAAAGTAAAAATAATTAACACCCTTCATAGCTAAGAGATTTTCACAAATTTCATGTTAAGAATAAAGATTCTGGCATCAGCTATCTGAGTCGATTATACAGCTCAGGTCCTCTTTTACTCTATAAAAATACTTTGATAATAGAGATGCTTTCCCGATTGCATTCATCGATTGAGAAAAAAATAATCGATGGCTTTATCACTTTCTGAACGTCTTTTATTGAGCTGTCAGAAAGCTTGAGTGATCGACTAACATTTTAAAGATCTCACACTCTTGAAAAGGATGCATAAAATTTCAATAAAAATCGGTGGACTTTTAATTGAAAAAATGAGTATTAGATATAGATTTCGATTACTTTGTTGAAAAAGTTTACCTTTCTTTAATAATATATCTATCATCTCCTATTATAACTATGTATAACTATGTTACGTGCATTTCCTTTTTCATTCTTTCAAATGCGGCTGTTAAACACTTTTTTTTCTTTGATAGAAAAGTTACGTTTCAGGCGCAGACTATCAAAGGTGCCGTTTGGTGTTTCGAGTTTTTACCTAGCTAACAATTCGCCTTGAGACAGAAGTAGTCTATTAGTCTATTATCTTTTACCTCGAAGTGACTATATTTGCTTCAGAGTCCCCTTTACTTTTTTCAGTGTACTGATAATCCGTTCGCATTTTTCTGTGATGACACTGCAAAAAATAAAGTGTTGTTTTTACAGTATATACTGGTAGCAGAGGTTCTAGTTTAAAACTGTAAAATGTGCAGTAATAAACTGTAAACTTAGCAATTTAACAGTTTACTATCACAATTTTACAGCTTTTTACCCCAAAATTAGCTGTAATATGCTGTAAAAACAACAGTATAATACTGGCAGCAGAGGTTCGAGTTTAAAACTGTAAAATGCACAGCAATAAAATGTAAAATTAGCAATTTTATAATTTATAACTGTAAAATTGGAAATTTTTAATTTGTTACTATAAAATTAGCTGTATTATACTGTAATAACAACATATATTTTTTACAGAGCAGCAAATCGTCGCATTATGGATGTCGCGAGCACTCAAGAAGTTTCGATAAGATGTCGGCGCTTTAAAAAAGAGGGCGCTGTTGCGAACATCCGGGTTTTTCGAATTGTTGATTTAGAATTTTGTCGACGTGGAATTTTATGCCATTTTTGCTTCTTGATTTTGTTGTTGTCGAATTTCGATTCCTTCTTTGATATTCTTCGCTTGTAAATATGTTTTCACTTGTAAATATGTTTAAAAGTATTAATAAAAAGTTAAATTTATTACGATAGGCGGAAGTTGTTTTTATCGTATTTTTGAAATTGGATAATTGATATTATACTCTCCCAAATTGCTTCGGTAGAATTGAACAATGGAAAAAAGAAAACAAAAGTGTGAAACATCCGCGGCTAATTCAAACAGCAGATAGTCCGACCGCGAATAATCGGAACTTGACTGTATTCATGAAAAGTAGCACCAACGTAATAGGTCTGCCTCAGAAGCAAACTATTGATCGCCGCCAGAAGATCATATTTAGTGTATTTATGCGGTCAGTGGAGATAAATATAAACAATGAAGAACTCATTGCATAAAGCAATTTCAATAAACACGAGAAAATAAAAACCCGGAAAACCGCTGGTTACCAAGAAGTCGGCATCAATCACTCGTATATCAAAGCTCGTGTAAGCACGCACATTTCAGAATTATACAACTGATAGTCCAAAATTTCTTCTCATTCCATATTTGTATGTGTATACCTGGGTTCTTTTTTTTTTCTTTCGGGGTGGATGTTGAAAACCAAACAAATAAAAATCGTTGTCAAATGGAAATTAAAATTGGTTAAAAAAGCAGTGACCGTTTGGAATTTTCGACAAAATGTGCAGGTTGAATGCTGAAAGAATTATTCACGGAAAGTAAAATTGGAAAACAATTAAATTTTTAAAGAGTATTGTAAGTAATCAAAAGGGTTATCGACTAATTATGTGAATGATAAAAAATCTCTTTCTTTCTTTGTTTAAATTTCGTACTTTTTGTTGAAAGCTAGGTACAGAAATGAAAATGCATTAAAAAGAGCACATTTTAATCCAAACATTATTAGAAATATCTGCCTTAAAATTGTTTATTAGTTAAAGCTTTTTAACTAGAATAAGACAACAACAACAAACCGATTGACCAATCAAAACCTAGAGTTGATGCTGATTTTTCTAAACGGCCAAAGAGATGGAAATCTCAAATTTATGAGCACTTGTAACAAATTGAGAGACTCTTATGCGTATCCCTCCCCACTTAACGTATTTTTAAAAAATCACCAGCAACTCACTTTTTTCCCAGCTTCAACATTATTTTTTCACTAATTTCGCGAAGTAAAACATAATATCCGACTCACTGTTATGAGCCCCATGCACAAAACACTCTTCGGGGTGTAAAAATATTATTAACATCACATATTGCATACACGTGTGCGTAGAGCACATCTTCAGTGCAGAAACTTTCAGTATTATTTATATTTATTGCAGTTACGCTCATAGATTAAATCTGCTTGTAACCTAGTATTAATGCATATTTATACTTCTGGGGATGCACTACCCGCATTTTTTTACCACTTCTCGATACAGTCATAAAAAGTACTAGTGTACAGTACACTGCAAAAAATGAACTGTTGTTTTTACAGTTTAATACTGGCAGCCGATGTTCCAATTTAAAACTGTAAACTGCACAGTAATAAACTGTAAAACTAGCAATTTTAGTTTCTTGCTGTAAAGTTAGAAATTTTACAGTTTATTGCAGTAAAATTTAGCTGAACTATATTGTAAAAACAACAGTATAATACTGGCAGCAGAGCTTCCACTTTAAAACTGTAAAATGCACGGTAATAATCTGTAAAATTGGCAATTTTACAGTTTAGCACTATAAAATTGGCAAGTTTACAGTTTTGTACTGTAAAATGAGCAGTTCGACAGTTTATTACAGTAAAACTAGCAATTTTTACAGTTTATTGCTATAAAATTGGCTGTATTACACTGCAAAAACAACATTCATTTTTTAGAGTATATAAATATGTATTAAAAGGTCAAAAGCTGAAGAAAGTGGGATGCCATTACCTTGATGGAAGAAAACGATGGTCATATTTGGGTTCAGTGGGTTATTTTACACAAAAATCAGCAAGAATAACTTCTTATGCCTTTTAAAGGCGGAGGGGTGGGGGTTGCCGAGCGGTGTTAAGATACTGAAATTTTATAAAAGTGTTCAGTTAAAAGCCAAAATATTTAAACAAATTTAATATCATTCAGATATTTAAAATACATTTTGCTTCTGAAAACTGAATTTGCAACTTCAGTTTCTTGCTATGCAGTTTAGCTGTTTATATTTTTGTTTCAGAAATGTTTAGCCTTTGATGCTTTGTTGTCTCAGAGAACTATGGTTTTTTTCTTTAATTTTCTTCAACAACGGATAAAAGAAAGTGCTAATCGTCCTTATTATTGAAAAACAATTCTGTTCAATTTTGTAGTTATTTTAACACTTCTCTCGGCAGTGTCATTCCCAATTCCTTCTTTCTCTTACTAGTTTTTTCTAAGTCTGTAGTCGATACTTATTGTGTGTGTATGTTACGTCTATAAATATCATTTTTTCTTCAAAATAGGAATGCAACTATTTTTTTCTCTTGTGTGTGTGTGTGTGTAGACATTTTTGATATGGAAAACATTTTCAATAAATGTGATGAAAAAGGTTTTTTTTTTTTCAGAACTAGCTAAATAGTTAAATCGGTAGAATAGAAACGACAGAAAGAAGCATAACTTGAATTTCGAACTGAAGTTTATTTACTTAACTAAAACATCGTCTAATAGTAGATTTTTGCAAAATATATTTTTGCTGTGTTTGTTGATTCACTAAGAAAATACAGAAAACAGCCATTACTTTCAAGAAAAAGAAATATTCAGGGAATTTCTTTTTCAGGGAATGAGAAAAATCATCCTCGTATGACGGGGATGCAAATGATTATTGACACATAAATGTACAGTATATATCACCCCGTAACTGTAACGGCCCGAGTGGCTTCTCTGAACATTATCGATTAATCGCCCATTCCTCACCCCACGTTTTACTTCAGTTTATTCTCGGGCAATTTACAACTCTTTTGGAAACATTTCCACAAAGCCTTCCCATAATTCTCTTTCGGTTCCCAAATCTCCGATGCGAGATTCGGAGGCCGTTGGAGTTATTTCTCCACTCTCCAGAAAGTCTGCACTGTATTAATCCCTTGTGCTGTTCAAAATATTATTCTATAGTAGGAGTATTGATGTAAGAAGAGGTGTGTTGATTTTTTTGTTTCTTTCTAACAAGCAAGTAAAGGAAAAAGTAATTTCATCTCACAGTGTTCATCACGTAATTCATATTTACTTCATTTTTTAATATTATCTAAATTTCGCTATAGAAAAACAGGGTGTATCGGAACAGAGGGGCGAATCGGAAAAAAACTTCCCGATCATACAAAGAATTTCTGTATAAATATGCGGTCGGATATTTTTGTCTTTTTTTTTTTTTTTTTGTGGGTGACAGGAGTGACTTGAACTTATATTAAATCTTTGTTTTTCAATTAAATCCATTTTCAAAAAAATAATTTTGATCTTTAAAAAGTTCAAAACTGTTTTCGAATTTTGACAAATCATACGTTTACCGGTACAGTAAATATTATATCTTTATTTGATCCATTATAGGTTAAATTTAAAAGAATCAATATAACTTAGGTTTCGATTGACCCCTATCAGCGGAGTGAATAGGAATGCCTCTAAAATATTATATTTGTAAATAACAACTGTTTAATATGTTTTGTTTCAGTTTGAAATGCCAAGACCGAAGTTTTTACCCAAAAAATGAAATAAAAAAAAACTTTTAATTACTTTTTTCATGTTTGAATCTGAGATTTCCGATTTACTACTTTTTACGATATACCACATAAGTAAAAATGACTTGTTTCTAAAAATTGCATGAATTTCATGCTTACAGTCTGTTTTCAAACTTTGCACCGGGCAGCCAGAAACGCTTCCATTTGAAAAAGAGGTCAGGTTAAGGCACTTCGCAATGCTTTTAGTTTTTATTCGCTTATCGCTTCCTTGTTGAATGTTACTTTTCCTACCCCCCCCCCCCCTATTTTGAGGAAATCAGAAGAGACCTGGCGCGTGAGTAGAGACGAGGAAGGTCCGTAAGATGAAATATTAGACAATACATACAATGTTACTTTTCTGTGTATGTGTGGGAACAAGGGATGAGACCGTACTTTAGAGCCCTGGACGACACCCATGCTAGGAACGCCAATAATAATTGAAACGTTTATTTCGAAAAGGTAACATCTCTATTTTGATCTCCTCTGTCTCTTTAGAAAATTAAACAGTGCACGGTTATATTTTTGAATGTCATAATCAATGAAAAAATGCCTTTAGTTAAGTACACAATTACTGCAATAATTTACCAAATAACTATTGATTATGACATTCAAAAATATAACCGTGCGCTGTTTAATTTTCTAAAGAGACAGAGGAGATCAAAATAGAGATGTTACCTTTTCGAAATAAACGATTCAATTATAGATTTACAGGGGTTTCGTCTCAGCTTGCAAGACTTTTAATTTCGCAACCGTTTGTCTAGATGCATACTTTCAGTTGTAAAAACACTCAAAATAAAGCGAAGAGTTAGGACGCTGAAAATTCGATGCGAGAAAAAAAACGTCAAAAATTTTGAAATCTAACTTTTCATACGGACTAAAGGTCCCCTAAATTATATTAAGGAAAAAAATCTTCCTTGAAGAATTTTCCAACACAAAAAATGAAAGATTTGCAATTAAAACTCGAACAGACATTCGCGTTCAAAATTTTCAGGTCCCGTGCAGAAAATGATATCGGAACGTATCGGTCTTACAGTAGACATTCCCAGCAGTTTCATGTGTCAATACTTTTCTCCTTTAGCACAGTGCTCATTGATGACCTTCAATTTTCACAAGGAATAAAAGTCGAAGGAATAAAAGACGAATTCAATTACAACTAATAATTAAAAAGTAAATTTAAATAAAAAGTACTCCTAAATCAGCGTGCGCACCACACCCTCTTTCTTGATCTTTTTCTTGTCTAGTTAACATAATGTAACTTTATTAACAAAACATGAAAATTGGTTCAAAGGACCTGAATGAAATTGGGAAATTATTTTGAGAAAATTTTGAAAATTGAGAAAAATAACTAGTATCTGAAAAATAAATCCGTAACTATTCCAAAAATTGAAATTGTAGAAAACAAACAGTGATGGTGAAATGGGTAGTATTAAAAATAATTATAATGATTATTAAACAGCTAAGGCTGATTAATCGGCCTATTATCAACAGCCGAATAGGTAATCGGTAATGCGCCAATTTGCTTATCGGCGCATCCCTAATACACACACACACACACACACACACACACACACATATATATATATATATATATATATATATATATATATATGTATATAGATAGATAGATAGATAGAGAGATAGAGAGATAGATAGATAGAATAGATAGATTATATATTCGTTACTGAACTTAACTTAGAATACTAGATTGTAATACAGTTTTTTCAGTTACTTGCACTCATTTATTTTTTTCATCATGCTTCAAAGTATTCGAATCAAATATGTATTTAGATATTTTGTGTTAAAAAAATCGGATATATGTTTTAAAATGTTGAAGAGTCAATTTTCCTAAGTGTATATATATTTCCAAAGAGCGCAGATTAAATTAAATTTCATACCTGCTCTTCGCTAAGGTACTAGACTTACAGGGAGAAAAAGATGTAACGTTTTTTAATGAAAAGCAAATATTTTCCATATTTTCAGAACGGAGACGAAAACCAATTTTCTTGAATAAATATAATTAGCTTGAATTAACGTTCTTTGAATAGTTGAAATGTACGCTTATTAGAAAATGACAATTTTAAAAAATACTGTAAATGATATTGTGAAGTTTTTTGAAAACTTGTGAAAAGAAGTTTTTTTAATATCATAAATGAATAACAGCTTTATTCAGTCTCCGAATTGTTCATGCATAGAAATTAGAAAATTAATTTATTAGATAGAAGATTAACATTACTTAGGCCTGCATTCCCTAGTTGCTGGTCTCTTTCGGTATTTTTGAAACATTTTCACAGTTCGAAAAAGATGCTAAATTTAGTTATTAGCTCAGAAGCTATTTATTTTCGCTCTGGAGAGAGGCATTAATTTTTAAGGACTAACCTTGGGGTTCGTAGGATTTGAAATAAATTACTTTCTGGAACAGTATCGCACATTTCTGTAAAATATTTGACTACTATACTCTTCCTCATAATTCATTTTAAAAAAAGGAGAAAAAAAACTCTTCAGTATTTTTTTTCTGTGCCTCGGCAGATAAATTTGAATGCTTTTGGGTAACAGGTTTTTAATTTTGTCGTGTTGCTTTTTTATCCTTCTTTCATTAAAAAGCCTTTATAACTTCAAAATAAGTGTGTGCAATTTTCTCGACAATTCTAACCATACAAAAGTAAAAGTTTAAATTATTATTTCTTAACTTTGTATATTTATGCAGCACTGTGGTAGTTCTTATACTGTTTTATACCAATAGATGAAATAACACTATTAAATAGGAGTAGAGCAGCTTTAAAGAAATTGCCCATTAAAATATCCCTGAATGACTAATTACCTTTTTAACAGTTAAAAGAAAATAGCGTAATAATCTCTCTGAATGAAAAGAAAATTACTACCTATTACGGTTACTAAATAAAATTAGTTCTCAAAAATCGTCAAGCACTATTCTTCAGTCATTTCTATGTATGAATGGTTTTAATGCGAATTTTTTTAAAACCAAGTACAAATTTTCAATATATGAGAGGTGGAAGGAAAATTCTGTTGATATTTTCAATATCAACAGAATTTTCCTTCCACCATAAAAACTTAACAGTTAATTTTAAAAAAAAGGGTGCAGATAACGTAAAACATATTTTTACACAATGCCATACAAAAGCTCTAAATCCTCTTTTTCACATTTTTTAAATCATAAATCTTCCAACGTTTGTCCGTTGAAAAACCTATTATATCCTTCAATAGTTGCCAAGAAAAGTAAAAGAAATACTTTAAAAATGAAGAATTAAAATTATTACATCTCAATAAGTGAGATAACCTGTTCCGATATTAATGTGTCGTCTTATTTTAAATACATTTCTTAAATTATCAAATTATTTCATGGAGTTTTTAGTTTTAAAGCATTTGTTTCAATAGAAACTTTTAGAATTTGTGATCTTACGTATATAATAAACATGATATTTCACTTCCTTTCATCAGAGATTGATAAATTTAATTAGTATTGTGCTGTAAAAACAACAGTGTATATTTTCCAGTGTTTATGTTCTCAACGTACGTGCTCCTTCATTCCAACAGATCGGCAAGCAATTTTTGTTTATGATTGAGGGTGAAATACGGGATACGGTATCTTCCACAATATGAATTCTTCCCCCAATCTTCCGTATTTGTAAATGGTATTATTAAGAACAAACTCCAAGAAAGAAGCATTACAACGAAGAAAGATGGAGCGGAGACGCGCTTGATTTTGTCTTCGATCGATCAAGGGAGCGACTGTTTTTTTTTTCCTTTTGAAAAGCCATTAAGAGTACACATAATTGGATTTCCCTTTCAGTTCTTAAATTTCGAAATAGGGTCGGAAATGGGAGAATAAAACGAAACTTCAGCGCTTCCTTGTTAATGATCGAACTGTTGCAGATTTTAATGTATTCTTTAATAGTCTCAACAATATAATTTTAAACTAAGACAGGTAAACATTCATTTTCAAAATTTTCAAAAGTATCTGAATATTTTGGTTAAAATACTCACGGATATGGGCCATCCCACGAAGACGCAGCCATATTGTCCGGCATGTGACCCTCATATATTTCATTAAAAGGTAGTTCTTGTAAGTTAAAAAATCACGAACCGGTGTGGGATTTCTTAGGCAAAATCATTTGTTAATTACCTTTTTTAAATGACTAGTGCCCCTTTCACTTACTTTCATTACTAAAATTTCTAATTAAGATCATGCACTAAAACATAAATGCTGTTTTTACTGAATAATGCATCTAATTCTATGGTAATTTTAAAGCAATACTACAATTGAATCGTTTATTTCGAAAAGGTAACATCTCTATTTTGATCTCCTCTGTCTCTTTAGAAAATTAAACAGCGCACGGTTATATTTTTGAATGTCATAATCAATGGTTATTTGGTAAATTATTGCAGTAATTGTGTACTTAACTAAAGGCATTTTTTCATTGATTATAACATTCAAAAATGTAACCGTGCGCTGTTTAATTTTCTAAAGAGACAGAGGAGATCAAAATAGAGATGTTACCTTTTCGAAATAAACGATCCAATAAAAATCGCTAATTTTTTTAGTTTAATACTGTGCATTTTACAGTTTTAAACTGTAACCTCTGCTGTCAGTATTACACCGTTATTTTTTTCAATAATAAGTCATAAAATCAATTATTTTGCAGTAGTTTCCTGTAAAATTGCTAGTTTACGGTAATAAACTAAAATTGCTAATTTTACAACCTTTTACTGTGCATTTTACAGTTTTAAACTGGAACCTCTGCTGCCAGTATTTTAAAAGTATAATACAGCTAATTTTATGGTAATAAAATGTAAAATAGCTAGTTTTACAGTTTATTACTGCACTTTTACAGTTTTAAACTGAAACGTCTGCTTTTAGTATTGTACTGTAAAGGAGAAGTTTTTTTTTTTTCAGTGTAACGTTGAGGAGAAAAGTCACAAGTCCAAAGTTTATCCTTTTCTTCTTTCAAATCCCCGGAATCTGGCAGCAAATAGTTCACCCTCAAAAACCAAGCAGTCCAAAATGACATTATCCATTAGGGAGAATTTTCTACGAAACTATTCAAAACACTATTTTTTTTCTAATTCAGAAGGAGAAATTGTAGGCCTTCGGCAAATTTTTCCTAGTTAACTGCCATACTAATTACTCCTCTAAAGGAGTAATTATTCGATCATAGTTATTAGATCCGAGATTTAAAAAAAGAAAGGAGCAATTATTAAATTAAAAATGCAAATGCATGCTTTCTCCGCTCTCAAGCATTTCTATCTCATTGTTGCTCTAGGTACTTAGCTCATTAATTAATAAAATATTTACAATTAAACTAATTTTTACTCATGTTTGTTCGATGAACTTAACTCAGTAATAAGTATAATTACTCTTATACTAATACTGTCGTCCCCGCTTAATCGGGTAACGGATAAGCGAATACCCCGCTTATACGAATAAAATATCCCGGAACCGTACCATATAGATGCAATGTTAAAGATCCCCGCGTAAACAAATACCCCGCTTAATCGAATAATATTTCTTGGAACTGACAGCATTCGTTTAAGCGGGGCCGATAGTAGTTACTCTTTTTGATCAGTAAGTATAATATTCGCTATTATGTTAACAATGACTCATATTTGCTCGAAGTACGTTTAAGTATAATACTTAGTGTCATAAAAATAATGCAATAATATTTACAAAGATTAAAGATATTTAACAATTTTAAGTGACTTCAAAAAAGAGAAAGGTACCGATTTCACCGTATATTGCTTTTTTTCTTTTGAGAGAGAGAGAAAGAGAGAGAGGGGGGAGGAGGTTTTATAAATTTAACTGATGTATAGCCGATTCTTTCTTTATCGATAGAGGATGATCCCAAGTAGACTTTCTATGCTGGTTAAACCAAATTTTTCCGTTGAAAAGAAAATCGACTCTTTTCATAAAAAAATGTTTTACCAACCAAGGAATTTTAGTGACGAAATTACTTGTATTTTAATATATGTCTGATTATGAAAACTAGTACTTGAAAAGAGAAATCTATGCAAGTATTTAAGTGTATTGAACACCGCCAATTCATATTTTTATGTACATTACAGTAGAAAGAAATAATAATAATAATTATTATTATTAATCTAATAAAACATAAGGAGGGGGATATGCAAAACCGACATAAAAACAGAACTAAGAAAATATAATTATATTATAATTCATATCAATGCATTAATTGGTCTAAAAAGAAATAAATTAATCGTTTAAAAAAACTAAAAATACACGCTTTTGTAACAATATGAACTAAAAAGTAAAAATAATTTTTTAGTGTAAAGTTTGTTCAACAGCGAGAAAGCTGGTTGAAAAAATAACTTTAATGTAAAAAAAAAAAGAGTGAGGAGCTCTCCAGTAACCTTTTGACAAGGTTCCTGCATCATTTCAAAACGCTAACGATCTAGTAATAAAGGAAAATTTAAGACATCCAATATCAAGCTCCTCCCCCTACCTTTTTTTTTACTATTAAAGTTATTGGCTGGGTCAGTATGTTCGCTGTTGAATCAACTTTGCATTAAAATATTATTTTTTACTTTTTAGTTCATATTACTCTTTTATATTTTTAAATTATCAATTTATTTTTCTTTTTTCATACGCTTTTATTAATTTTACATGTGGGTTTGTTTGTTTGTATGTATGTATGTAACTTTGAATAAAAGATAAAATTCACGTTCGTTGCAAATATAAAAGTAATGTATTTAATACTATTATTAATACTAAAGGCTAAACTATATTATTACATGTTGATGTATAGTAAGTTTTTCAGTTGTTTGTATGTAACTCTGAATAAAATATATGACAAAGATATGACAAATTATTAATACCAAAGGCTAAACTATATTAAATGCTCATGTATTTTTATAAGGGCATGTAGACTTATATTACACCATGGTTTAAAGCTTTATAGTTTAATTCTAAAAGCGTATTTTTTAGTCGTTTTTAAACTATAATTCAATTATTTAGTTTCACTTGTTTTATGACTTTACTCAAGACTTTTTTTTAATTCATTAATATTGCTTTTTTACTTTTTAGTACGAGTATGAAAATCATTTACAGTGCATTCGTCACAAAGTATTCGTCATTCTCTCACTAGTGAGGGAATGACGAATTCTTTAAAACGTTTCTCTAACAGCTACACCTACCTGACATTTGAGATTATTCACATTCATATAATCTTACACAAAGAAGTAACATATGATCAATGTGTTTTTTTGCATTATTTTATTTTGTTAAACTACAAAACAGATCTGACGGAATGACGGATGCAAAAATCCCTATTTGATTTTAGAATGCTTTCGAATAGATTCCAAGAGCAAACCTTCATCAACTTAAGAACAAAAATATGCTGCAATATTCTTCTGCGTTGCCAGTTGTAAATTGCAAAAATTTTTGTTCAAAAAAGATTATTTTATTGCGATTATGGGAAGAAAATTTACTATTGCGAAAGAATGATGCTACTTGCCGCGGACAAACTTAATGATTCTCGCGCTTACTAATTTTTTTATGAAAATTATTTTCAAATTCATTTTAAATATTTTTTTAACCCCACTTGTTCAATATTTTGAAGTAAAACACTCAAAAATGTGACCTTGCTTATTTTCCTAAAAATATTTTTTTCATATTTTTAATAACAGTGGGGACAAGTGCAGGAATAACATTTTGATCCTTTAGACTAAAATATATTTTAAATAAAATACAGAAGTTTTGCTTCTGCTATATTGTTAAACGTTATTCTGAAAGTATTTAAACCTATAAAAATGTGTATATGAGTCATAAAAATTCTTAAATTTTAACGGTTACCTGAAAATTACAGTTTCTGTGAGAATGACCCTTATAATATGTCATATGTATGCAAATGAACATTTCTTTCTACAAATAAAAAACACTTTTTATGCACAATTTTTATCTTTTCATGGGGAAATAAATTAGCTTTAAATTAAATTGATTACACCCACACATGTACATATATATGCCCCCCCCCCCCCTTTGACAGAGGAAGGGAAAATTTTCCTTACTAGTTAACAGATTTTTTCCTTTATTTTCAGGGAGGGAGGTAAAGACATCTGATCTTATTCCTTGCCCCCAACTGTTTTCCTGCAGCTGTTTTTACTTATATTTTCTTCACTATTATTATAATGATAATTATTTTGTAACTTTTTTTTAGAATTGGAATGACTTCAATAATTATGAAGTATAGATAAAACGAACAGCTTGATTTTAAACCCTTTTTTCAATTGATTGTATCCCCTCCCTTCACCAGGAAAAAAAAAGTCAAGCAACATGGGGAGCTTTATTTCATTTTTAAAGACAATTTCTGGGGTATTATTATCAACTACATTTTATGGTAAAATATCATAAATTATGAAAAGTTTCATTTTTAGGGTGAACTTAATTCTTCTGCATAAATATCAAATAAAATAACAAAAATGTTGGGATTTTAGGACAAAGTCCAAAATTTGAGGACTTTTAGGACAACTCTTAGCCCCACAAGTTGTAACAAACATGGATTTAACAGGATTTTTATGAAACTTAACGAAAAACAAAGAAAATTTGCAATCGAGATGTCTCGTGTTTAAGATTTTGTCTGACACCATAAAAAGAAATCACATGATATTAGATCTGCAGATTATGGTGACCATATGATTAAGGAGAAATTACCATAACTCGCACACCCCATCCATTTGTGTGGAAGCTATGGTGTTGATCATTCGTGCAATGAACCATAGGTATATAGGTATATCTCTTTAAATTCATGTGTTCCTTATTTTAATATATGGAATAGTTTCGACGTTGTTAGAGGGTTGTCAATTCTTTGTTCAAAAAAAGTAAGAAGTTTTCTTAAATAATTTATTGCTAGTGCTTCATTTGAACGAATTTTGAAATGACTTTAATGCATCTGTAATTTAAATTTATTCTTAACTGTGAAACCTGGTTTTAGATGAGATTAATATAAGATATATTTGTATGTATAAAAGATAATTTTTTAGAATATTTGGCATAAAAAAAACGAAAACGCTGTTTAATAAACTATTTACTGAAATATTGACTTCATACCTTAATTATAACAATAAAGTATATGTTTATTTATAAAATTTAAATTCAAAATAAAATAAGTAAAACTTTTTTAACGAAATGCTCCAAATGCACCTAAAATACTAATTAAAACTCCCATAGCAAAATGTGAATTTTAAAACAAACTATTAACTAAAATAATGGTTTCATATTTTAATTATTAAACTTACTAAAACATTTAATTTTAAACATTTTGTCCAAAAATTTTATCAAATATGTATTTGTAAAATTTAAATGCTAGATGACAGTAAGAGAAACTATTTTAAACGAAATGATCCAAATACGCTTACAGTACTAACTAAAGTTTCCATTTTAAGCAAGTGTACTTTGAAACAAGCTGTTTGCTAAAATACTGGATTTACATTCTTGTTATAGCACTAAAACATTTAGTTTAAATTTTTGTCGAAAGTTTCACCATACATTTATTTGTAAAATTTAAACTTAAAATAAAACAAATAAAACTATTTTTAATAAGATATTTCAAATACAGTCAAAATACTTAACTAAAATTTTTAAAACAAATGTGTTTTATTAAACGAATGAAATTTTTAACTTCTGTCTAATTTCCTACCACAGAATCTCTTTTTTTATTGCAAGATTTTTTTTAAATGTACATTGAATAAGCTTTCACTTAATCATATCTAAGAGACAAAAATTTTTATAACCGTTCCGTTCTTTCAGTGCACTCCTTCAACTTCGTCAATAGTGTTTGTTAGAAGTTACCTTCTTTACCGTTCGATAGAAGTTCCCACACTTCTCAAAACTCAGTTAATGTCTTGTAAAAACTCTCACGAAAAAAAACTCTCAACATTATTCTTAAAATTACTTATTTTATTAGAAGAATGCACCAATTTTGTAAAGATCCATCACAGCAATAAAAACCTTCACAAACTCTAGTCCACCCGCTCCCTCATTGTAAGAAACAATGCTAACTCTATTGCCAAAGCCTGTTTACAAAATATTACATAATTAAGTATACGCAGACGATAAATTAAAAAAACATGGATGTGGAATAACTATGTTTCGCTTTCTTCTAACTAGGTTTTAATTTTATCATTTTTGACAATATTGCTTTTGAAACCAGATCATGTTTTTACCAGTATTTAATAGCATGTGAGAAGTTATCATTTTTTGCAAATAATGAGAGAAAACGTAAATATCTGCATTTAGGATTTTTTTTATAATTTATTGTAAGCAGCAAATATAGGTGGTTTTCTGCAGTTAATTCGTTCCCGATTGACTTGTTTATATCGGTCCTAATTCTTATGTCATAAAATTTTGATATGTGAAACACAATAATTTATAGTAAACCTTGTCAGGAAACTTTGTATCTTTTTCAGAAATCAAAAGAGTTGTTCAACTACACTGAAAAAAAATGAATTGTTGTTTTTACAGTATAATACTGGCAGCCGAAGTTCCAATCTAAAACTGTAAAATACACAGTAATAAACTGTAAAACTAGCAACTGTAGTTTCTTACTGTAAATTTGCTAATTGCGTAAATTTGCTAAATTTTTCGTAAAAAGTTAGGAATTTTGCAGTTTATTGCCGTAAAATTTAGCTGTATTATACTGTAAAAACAACATTCATTTTTTACAGTGTACCAGAAAATGAAATGTTACTGATGCATGTTTTGCGATGTTTACATTCATTGATTGGATCCTTAAAAAGGTACTTTTTAAAACCCTCCTAAATTTTTAACCCATTAATGCCTAGCGTCCCTTTTTAGGAACGGTCCAAAAAAAGGTCTGAATTTCCACAAAATGAACATTTCAACCAAGTAATAGTGTTCAACGAGTACCTCGGTATTGTTTCAATTAGTAATTGCAACACATAAATATTGTAAAGTGTGTTCTGTAGCCGTTTTAATATGATCTCCATCAAAAATGACATCGTTCACATTCTCAAAAAAAAAACAGCTAAGTTTTCAAAGTTATTCCCAGCTTCCCAGTTTTGTCTTTTTAAATATTATATCGTCCGCAGAAAACAATTTTAGTAATAAAAGTATGTACCCTCTGGGGTCTATCGTAACTTTTAAGGTGCGATTTTTCTTTCCTTAATAAAAGCATTTTTTTTACATAATATTTTTTAAATTATTTTTCCTGTCCATTAAACACTGTTTGTAACTAGTATACAAAATATTTTTGGAAAAAGAAATGTCAGGCATTAATAGGTTAAGAAGCACGATTATAACGAGCGCAAGTATGACTTTCACGGGGACAGTAAAGGGCTCCCCTTCAATCGAATCATTCCTTACCTATCACAAGTGTGTTGATCCTGTTCTCTACTTCCATCTTTCCCCTTGGGGGGACTGAGGCTCCTCGAAGCCCGATACTGGCGCGAAGAGCTCATCGCCCCGCTCCTGAAGAAATCCCAAGGAGTCCGACGACCCCGACACTCAGCAGCCACAAACCGCCATCGTTCTAATCTTCGAAATCCACCCAATAAATGCTTCTAAATCACCAAAAAAACACGTGTTCGATCCAGGACAAGAATTCCACAGACATGAAACTACAACTTCCGGGAAGTGGAAGATGCTCTTCACTTCCCTGGCTCGCTTTTCTGGAGAGTGTGTGGTGTTGTTTCGGGGGAGGTCGGGAAGGATACGCCCATCTGCGCATGCTCCGTGGATGTGGGAAGGACGGAGTCGGGAATCCCAGAGAGCAGATCCCGACGCGCGAGGAGGAGAGAGAGCATCCATTTCCATCCGAAAGGGTTGCTGGGTAGGTTATCAGTGATGAGAGATGTGTGATTGCCAATTTTGGCGGTTGATTGGGTGGATTTGTGGCATGAATGCCGTGGGATCTGTCATCCCGAGCTCAAATATTTGAATTGGAGGGAAAAGGGGCATTCCTTTTCCTTGTGATGTTTTTCTTCTAATGTAGAATCCCATTAATTTGGTTTGAATAGTGTCGATGTTACCGTTAATGTATATAATGCAGTTATTTCATAGAATACCTAATTATTTCATGAAATAACTGATCGTGTTCGTTAAAGTGTGTAATATTTTAATAATTTGACACTTTAACTAGTTATTCTATAAAATAGCTCTATAAATTAACTGATGAGAGACAGTTAAAGTGTAAAATAAACAATTTATCTAAAATGAAACAACTAGGCATTCTATATACATACTAATAATAAACAATTAAAATTGAAAAGAAGCAATTTATCTAATTTATGCAGCGTATAAATGATATTTATGGAAACGAACCATATAATAAATAAACTAGTTATTAATACACTTTAACGGGCAGCAGATCGTCGTTCTATAAAACAACTAGTTAAACCATGAAATACAAGAGAGTTTTACACTTTAACGTACACGATCAGTTATTTCATGGAATTACCAGGCATTCCATAAAATAACGGATTTCATGCTTTAACGGTAACATCGATACAATTTGTTTTTGGTTGGTGTACTCGTATATCTCTCAACTAAATAATTGGGTAATATATTTGACAAAAGATTTTACGGTTGGTTAACTGGCGAATTTTTTGAAGTAGTCTGTATGTTTTAGACTGAAAATACATTCCCATCAACTCCACGCTGCATTTTTTAATTATTTAGGTAATATTGGAAATCATTTCTAGAAAGTTAAAAGTTGCGTAATATTTATTACAAAATGTGAGTACAAAAATTGCGTCTGAAAATAAGATTTTAATAACTTAAGCTAGAGTTTTTTTTCGATTTTAAAGCAGTTAAATTATTTAGAAACTAGTATACTTTATGAGAAAAAATGTTACCAGCTTGTAGATTTCAGAAACTTTTTATTTTTTTATCCACATTTATAGTTTTAAGTGTTCATGACAATAAGTATACTTAAAGAGGAAAGCAGCCCGTCATTTGGGTGATCAGAGGAGGGAAAGACCCCCCCCCGCCTCCTGACTTTGGAAAATCAATGTATTACCTATCAGTGGGCGTGGTTTTCTCGGTACAAACTACATTAAATATATAACCCTTTACTCCCCCCCCCCTTTAGAAAACCAAAATGACGGGCCGGGGGGGGGGAATAAGGTGACTTATATGCTCTAGTAGGAAATGTTTTTACTGAACTATAATATATTCCCTGGATATAGAAACGTACAACCAGGGTATATAAAAATGAATGCAAAAAAAAAAAAAAAAAAGACAATAGATAAATTCAGAAAAAAAGCAATAATTACTTAAAAACATAATTTTACAGATTGCTCTTTTTCTCTTCAAAGCTAAAGACAAATCGATATGAAACCACAAATATTGCTGATTTAAACTGGTATTTGAATATCTTAACTGCTTTTCGCACTGAATCCAGAGTATTCATTTTTCCCAAGTTGTTTCTCTTACTCTCTCTATCTCTTTCTCTTTTTCTGTCTCCCCCCCCCCCCCCCAAGTACTAAAAATTTTAAATAATATCATTTATAAACATGCCTTGAAAAGTTTTATACGTTCATCTTTTTTTAAAGAGCAATATGAAGGTTCAACTTCACTGCAAAAAAATAAGTTGTTTTTACAGTATAATACTGGCAGCCGAGGTTCCAATTTAAAACTGTAAAATGCACAGTTATAAACTAAAACTAGCAATTTTACAGTTTCTTACTGTACAGTTAGCAATTTTAAATAGTTTATTTCAGTAACATTTAGCTGCATTATACTGTAAAAACTACATTCTAATACTTGCAGCAGAGATTCCAGTTTAAAACTAAAATTCACGGCAATGAATGTGTAAAATTAGCAATTTTACAGTTTATTACTGTAAAATTATCTGTACTATACTGTAAAAAATAAATTGTTTACTGTATAAACAAAATTCACATGCAATGTGTAACACCGCATTTACGTTCAAAGTTTTGTTATCCCCAAAAGTGTTATTAGCTTAACAGCAACAATCATTTTCTGCATGCAGTCTGCACTGTAAATTATTTTCGAACCACTGTCAACACTTCGACAGCCACTACTAAACCCTAGAATCTAAAAAGATCTTGTGGCATAAATTGGACTACTGGAACAACGTAGATAAAATGGGCGATATGTTTGCGCTCTAATTTTTTTATCCTCACATTTTTCTTTTCTCCCCGGCTAAGATTCTCGAACATCATGAAAAATGTTTGCAAAGAAATTTATGATACTCGGAGAAAATTAAAGCTTGTACCAATTTCTTAAAAATTATTCGAATGTTTTCTGTGGCAACAGTAATAATAGATTCTCCAAAGAGGAAATTTTTGAATTTTTTCTTAGTTGGAAATATCTCTGCGGGTTTATCAAATTACAGAAAGGTTTATGGTTATTTTTTTCCATCAGCAACCGAATTTGCACTTTTGTTACTTTCCCCCATCTTCCTATACTATTCATATCATCATTATAAGAAATTTAACTTGCTGAGAGTTTTTTACCACTTCTCATCAATGCAAAACATCCTTGTTCTTCAAAATTCAATATTTCTTCACTCATCTTCAGAAACAAAAAGAAACGACTTGCCGAAAAAATGAAAAATTGGATTCCCATTTCTTTGAAAACAACGCAAAGCCATAAATTATTATTCAAAAGAAATCTTTAAAAATGTGTTGAGCTCAGAAAGTGGGGAAAAGAAATATCGATGATAATGAATGTTGAAGACTATCAACTCCATTCCTTCGTAAATGGTGTTTTGGGGAGAAAAGCTGAATTTTAATGATGCATTTAAGAGTGATGCTGCCAAGCCTGCTTCTCTGCTTTTGACAAAGGGACTTGTTAAGAGCAAAAATTGAAGCCCATTTTTAAGTATTTCCAGAACAAGAAGATGCATGCAAAAGAGCGCCTCATTATCTGTTCAAAAATAATGCAATTTTCGCCGTTATCGGTAATAAAAATTTAAATTGATGGTGTGTAATAAAACAGGAGTGAAAATGTTTCTTTAAAATCAGTAAAAAGATTTAATTAATAGCACTAACTCTTTGAAGATTTAAGTGAATATGATTCTTGTAGTACATCGATTTAAGGAAACAAATTATATGCTTAAATGAATAGAAAATAAATTATCTTTGAAACATTTATCATCAAGGAAAAAGATGATTACTCTGCGGCAGAATTTTAAGTTAAAGTAAGTTACCTAAAAATTATTTTATCACAAGAAAATGTTACCTGCTGAAAGTATTGTATAATTGCTTTTCCACTCTCCAAACAGCTTTTTTCAAATATAAATATGTAAACATAATACTGCAGTGCTAAGAGTGAAAGTCGTATCTACTGTCTGTTTGCGTATTGTGCGCCTGGCAGTCACGGACGCTTCCATCTGAAAAAGGGGAGATAGGTTTAGGATGCGCACTACCCGATGCCTTCAGCTTTTGTTCGCTTACTACTTCCTCGTTGCTTTTTCCCCCTATTTCGAGAAAGTCCGAAGAGACTTGGCGCGTGAGCAGATGCGGCGGAGGTCGCACGAAAAAATTTTAGACAGTACACTTTTTAACACAATTGAGCTATCGCCACCAGGTGTCTCTTTGGGACGTACTTTAAATAAATACAAAATTATATGCTCATTTAAGAAAGGGAAATATTTTTTTAAAAATTCTGGAAAAGTACCATCTGAATCAAATACATGATGGGGCAAATTTTTGAAGAGTAACATCTCAATTTGAACTTGACTGCAGATACCACTTTTTACCACTTTTGCCAATTTTTGATAATTCTTAGCATGGAAGAATTAGGGCCATGGTAGCCCGATCGGCGTCGGGCTCGTGACCGGAGGGACCCGGGTTCGATCCCTGCCGATCAAAGATCCACCGTCTTGATTAATGGTAGTTGGAGGACGCTAAAAATGTCGTGGTCATAAAATCCTCCAAGTGAAAAGATACCTCTGGGGGTGCTGGGCCAAGGGTTTGCTCGGCCCTTGGTCTGGTTCAAAAAGAACATAGCACTCTTCAGGGCCCTATCCCGGTTAAACCACGAATTGTGGTTGGTACGGGGGACCCTGGAGTGAGTGAAGCATGGAAGAATACTGTGAGAAAGTAGACACACGAAGCTTGTAAAAATATTACCTTTTGCCTAAGGAATATGCTTTTTTAGTTTAAAAAAAATAGTTCAGAAGTTTTTGGTGAACATTTGAAGGATGTCGTAAAATGGGAAAATAGTATTGTTGTTGCTGTTGCTTTTCCACTTGGGTATCCAAAGCCAAGTAGACAAGACTACTCGATTTGAGGAAAAAAGTTACGACTTTCGTTTCACAGAGCAGCTCTGAGGTGGAAGTCCAATTTTGCTCAGACAACCCACGATAGATGGAAACACCATCTGTCAACTTTTCGATAATTTTGGTGCAAATTAGAAGCCGAACAGAGCTAGCACCCTCTAAGGAATATATTGACGACATATTCAACGATCCCCAGTCATCTACACTGTAAAAAATGACTGCTGTTTTTACAGTATAATACAGCTAATTGAATAGTAATAAACTGTAAAAAGTGCCAATTTTACAGTAATAAACTGTAAAATTGCTAAATTTACAGCTTATTACAGCGCATTTTACAGTTTTAAACTAGAACCTCTGCTACCAGAATTATACTGGTGTTTTCACAGTATAATACAGCTAAATTTTACGGCAATAAACTGTAAAATTGCTTACTTAAATTTGTAAAATTGCTATCTTTACAGTTTATTACTGCTCATTTTACAGTTTTACATTCGAACCACGTCTACCAGACTTAAACTGTGAAAACAAGTTCATTTTTTGTGGTGTATAGCGAAAGCGGACGATCTTTGACTGGCTTTCATCGGGCCCAGAACCCTCCAGTTACGAGTCCAACTCATTGCGAATCAGTCCAACACGGCCGGAAAAATAGTTTCCTTGTGCAATGCCAAAGTATCTGTTTTTTGTTTCATGTTCCATGTACGAGGGCTGTCTGAAAAGTTTCCGACCTCGATACGAAAAGGGCAAAACTTATGAAACAAAGAGATATGTTCTTATTAAGGAGTCTTTTGGAAACTTGGAACCGTAATTTTGGCTATTTCAAGTTAAATTGTGTGCGTGACAGCCACACTAGTGAGTTGCTCCAACACTTTTTTTGAAAATGGAAAAAATCGAATATCAAGTTCTGATTCGATACTTATTTTAAAAAGGAAATACGCCTGCACAAATTAAAAAGGAGTTGGACTCTGTGTATGGGGAATCTGCACCATCGTCTAAAACCGTAAAATTTTGGGTAGCGGAATTTAAACGTGGCCGTACCAGCTTGAGTGTTCATGAACGCTCAGGTCGACACAAAACGGCTACCACTGATGAACACATTGCTAAAGCTCATCAAATGGTGCTGGATGACTCAGACTGAAGGTGAGATATATAAAAGAAACTATGAATATCTCTAAGGAATGCGCATGCCACATTTTAAATGAGAAATTGAGCACGCGGAAGCTAGCTGCACTTTGACTGCCGCGTTTGCTCAATTTGACCAGAAACGTGCCCAAATGAACATTTGCAGCGCACTTCTCGCACAATGAACCAGCATTTTTCTGACGAGTTATCACTGTAGATGAAACCTGGATTTATCAGTACACTCCAGAAACAAAAAAAGCAGTCAAAACAATGGACTGCAAAGTGAGAACAGCTCCAAAAAAGGCCAACACAGTTTCTTCTGCAGGAAAAGTGATGCCGACCATTTTCTGGGATAGCCATGGAGTGATACTCATTGACTACCTAAAAATGGAAAAAAACATAACAGGAGGATTCTATTCTACTCTCCTTGACTAATTGAAGGAGGAAATAGAAGATAAACGGCCGCATTTAAAAAAGAAAAAAGATCTTTTTCATCAAGAAAACGCTCCTGCTTACACCTCAGTGGTTTCGATGGCCAAAATTCACGATTTAAGGCTCGAAACCGTTGGACACCCACCCTAGTCACCAGACCTGGCCCCAAGCTACCCTTTCTTGGTCCCTAAGCTGAAAAAAGCACTTGTAGGACAAAGGTTTTCTTTAAATGAGGAGGTCATAAACTTTGTCAACAGCTTTTTTGAGGACACATTTTCATCATTACTTTTGGATTTGTTAAAAGGATGGGAGCATTACTGGATGACGTGTGTGGACTTACAAGGAGACTATGTCAAAAAGTAACAGCCAGTTTGGACGATAAATATATTTTATCTATGTTAGGTCGGAAACTTTTCAGACAGCACTCGTACACGTTCCCCAGCTTATACACTGCAAAAAAACTGTTGTTTTTACAGTATAATACTGAAAAAAGAGGTTTCAGTTCAAAACTGTAAAATGGTAAAATGCACAGTAAGAAGCTGTAAAATTAGCTATTTTACAGTTTATTACTGTAAAACTAGCAATTTTACAGTTTATTTCCAATCAAATAGCTGTATTATGCTGTAAAAACAACAGTTTTATGCTGGCAGCTGAATTTCCGATTTAAAACTGTCAAATGCAGTAACAACAGGGACGTCATTTCAAGTTTTTCCAGGGGGGGGGACAAAGGGTCCAAACACAATGCAATTTTACGGAAAAACATCAAAAACCACGCCCACTTATATGTAAACACATTGATTTCTCAAAGCAGAGGGGGGGATTGACCCCCTTGCCCCCATTAATTGACGGGCTTGAGTAACAAGCTGTAAAACTAGTAATTTCAATTTGTTACTGTAAAATTAACTGCATTATACTGTAAAAACAACATTTTTTTTTGTTGTTGCAGTGGAAAAGCTGGGGAACAAGTACATGGAATCAAAGTAAACAAAAGTTTTAAAAGTGATCTCTCTGTGGGTTAAACGGCTTTTGAAACAACCGATCAGAAAATTAATTTACCATTTATATCTTGACTAATAATTCGGAATCAAATGTTCTTCGACTTCTGCTTTATTAATAAGTTTTGCTCAATATTCCTAAAGGGTCATTCCATAGTGACTAACGTAACATTCAGAGCTGATTTTGTAATGGTTTTTACTTGCAACTTAAAGGATAAAAAATATTTTTAAGTTATGCTGGTGGATTTACAATGTACATGGTATCTATATATCATTTCTGCTAAGAATTTTAAACAAAATTACTGACAGTAGATATTTTTTCAACCAAAATAGCAGCTTGACTAACGTAACATTTTTGCAACCCTGAAAATGAATGCTCAGGTTGTGAGGCAAGTATTTCTCAAAGTTAAGCAAATGTCAAAAATTGAATGATATATTTGAAAAATGTGTAAAGTTGGCTTTTAAAAACATAAAACACATTTATTAAATCTTAATTGTTTTTAGTCTTAAGAGTCACTTTTACTCAAGATGGTGTGTGACTAACGTAACGTGACTAACGTAACCATCGAATAACAAGCAGTAAACACACTACAAACTATTTATTATGGCTAATCTCAGTGATTATTGCAATACTTTTTCATTTTTTTTCAACTTCTTATGTTGTACGATTTTTATTTATTTATTTATTTATTTATTTATTTATTGATACTTTTTTCACTTCGGTATTTTTTTTTCTTCGGCTGAGGTTGACATTTCTATGGAATGACCCTAAAACCTTAGTAGACTGCATAAACATAATCAGGATATAGTTTGTGTGGCAGCTCACGAGATCTGAGCTCCTGCATGCGCTTATTTTCACTTTTTTGAAAATTTTAACATAATAAGCTGAATTCAAGTGACAGGTAGTTATCAAAATAATGGAAACACTTAAGGTTCATAAGAAAAATCTACCGTTAATCGCAAAATTAGCGATCAATTGTTCTGTAACCTTAGTCATACATAATATCACGGGACGCGGAAGCGTCCCGCCCCGCCAAGAAAACCAAATACAAGCCGCCAAGAAATTTCCGTCGCCAATAAAAATGTAAAAGAGCGACTAGGACTGTTTACGTGAGTAACCAAATCGGGGTTTTCACCCCTCTGTATCTCAGCCCCATAAAGATCCTTAGAGTTCATTTTTGGTATACTCAATCTCCAGCGGCCCCTGACGGCACATACTAAAGCAAAACATCCAGGACCCTCAGGGGGAGGGGTGATATATGTTATAAAATCGCTATTTTTCGCACTTTTTAAAAATTGTTTGACAGGGGTCCAGGCTAAACGGTCACTCGGATTGAGCTCTGCTTTTGCACCCACATTTATTTTGTCCCAAAGCTCGGCATAGGGGGTTTTTCGACCCCCCACCCCCTCCCCCCTCGTTTTTATTTTCCGTATCTTTTCTCCCCGGGGGTCTTTAGTGTTGATTTTTGGTATGAATATTCTCGATGAGACATTGAGGACATTTTCCCTAAATTTACCCCCCGGGGTCATCGCACCCCGGAGTTATTAATGCTTAAAATTGGTCCGATTTCTATCTACTAGCTCTGTTCAACATCTGAGCATTTATGTTTTCACTAGCTAAACCCGCACGGCTGTGCTCGTGCATAAAATGAGGTGGGGGAGGGGAGCCTACTCATGGATTTGCCATTATCGATTAATTAATCAAAGGAACACAGTTCAAAAAGAAAAAAATATTGAGAAGAAAACTAACAATTTTAATTTGAATTTAGCGTAAGAGATCAAATGCTGCAAGTTACAAAAACAATACAAATTAAAAAAACTAAGATAAAGAAAATTAATCAGTATGACTTTAAACCAGAAAAGTCACAATCTAGACTGGGAAATCAAGGCGGACAATGTTTTATACCACGCATCCCAATTGGGGTGTCAGTTGGTGCTCTATATGTAGTTACTGCAGTATCTCTACTAATAATAAAGCTGAAGGTTTGTCTTTCTTTCTGTCCTTCTGTCTGTTACGCGCGTAGCGCCCAAACCGTTCGGTCGATTTTCATGCCACTTGGCACAAAATTAGTTTGTAGCATGTAGTTTTGCACCTCGAAGCGATTTTTCGAACATTCCATTTCGTTCTTTTTCTATTCGAATTCTTAGCGGAAATTCGATAAAATAGGGAAGAAATATTCCATACACATTTTCAAGTCTTATGTCATTCGAAAGCTTGAAATTTTCTGCACAAAATGAAGTT
Organism: Uloborus plumipes; assembly: GCA_038373865.1. NCBI lineage: Eukaryota > Metazoa > Arthropoda > Arachnida > Araneae > Uloboridae > Uloborus > Uloborus plumipes. The sequence continues at coordinate 52,877 of JAXGGA010007967.1, forward strand.
TTTTCGAAGTTTCTACGATCATCAGGAGAGCTGTAACAATTGTTTTTAGAATCCCGGAAATTCAAGGCTTACCTGCAGCAAAGCAAGCTGTTAATTCTTAAATCAAATTTCGCATGTTGAGCCAAACATCAGACGTTTTCCATGAACACACTTTATTGAACGACACAAGACATGGACTTACACAGCACAGAACACATACAAAACCAAAATCAAAACAGAACAGCCACTCGGCAGAGGCGCATGCGCCTTTATAAGCACTGCCCATTCTTTACGGTTACAGTTAAGTTTCAACAAAAATGTTGCCAGGGAAACTTACGAGCTGCTAAATTCCTCCCTATACGTAGACGACCTATTCGCAGGCTCATCAGAGTCCGCTGCTAAGGCCTTCGAACTCTCGAAAAGTGCGGTAGAAATTCTTAAAGATGCAAATATGAACTTACGTAAATTTAAGACTAATTCTGCAGAATTAATAAAATTGTGGAATGAAAATGGTATAGAAGAAATCGATAATTTAAGCGAGCGTCCTTTAAAAGTTCTGGGCATAATGTGGAATTTAGACAAGGATACATTCAAACTAGATATTCAACCATTACTTGACATAATGAAAAATTTAAAGAACTCAAAGCGAAGTGTTCTGCAAACAGCTGCGAAAATTTTTGACCCTGTAGGTTTTGTATCCCCTTTCATTTTAATTATAAAATGTTTGTTACAAGAAATTTGGGAATGTGGCCTCGGATGGGATGAGGAGCTGCCTAGTGATTTAAAGAAAAAGTGGGAAGCTTGGTGCTCTCAAGTTTATCTACTTCAAGATTTCACCCTCGACAGAAAATTCTTTCCGTATCCTATAGAAGAAGCAAAAGACTTGCAAATTCATATCTTTTGTGACGCAAGCCCTAAAGCGTTTGGTGCCGTTTCATATTTTCGTTATATGACTGAGAACGGAAAGATATTTACAAGATTCATAACAGCTAAAAGTCGAGTTGCTCCTCTCAAGAAGTTGACCCTTCCGCGACTAGAACTTTTGGGTGCAGTGTTAGGATCGAGAATTTTGAAATATTTGAAAACTAGTTTCAATTTCTCAGTGACAAAAAGTTATCTTTGGACGGATTCTTCAATTACCCTGTATTGGATAAAAGGAAAAGCTACAAAGTACAAGCAATTCGTTTCGAATAGGATAATTGAAATCCAATCGAACTCAGATCCTGGAGATTGGCGTCACTGTAGCAGCAAAGATAATGTCGCGGATTACGTTTCACGCGGAGTATCAGTCGAAAAACTCATCAACGATGAAACTTGGATTCATGGCCCTGAGTGGCTTCGCATGCCGGAAAATCATTGGCCTACAAATTTGAATTGCGATTTTTCTCCCACCGAAAGTTGTGATGACTGCTACAGTAGGGAACGAGTAGCTACATTTTCATGTGAAGTTAAAGCAAACCCAGATGCGATAATTGACTTGGCAAATTACAGCAGCTTAGGAAAGCTATTGCGTGTTACCGGTTGGGTACTTCGTTTTGTATACAACGTTCGAAAGGGTTCGAAAAAGCGAAGCGATGAATTAACAGCGGAAGAATTAGATGGTGCCGAAAAATGTTGGATTAGAATCGTACAGAGAGAGGTTTTCGCTGAAGAAGTCGCGTGTTTGAAACAAGACAAACCCTTATTTAAAACTTCATCAATTCAAGAATTTAGTCCGTTCCTCGATGCAGATCAGCAATTACGGGTGGGCGGACGACTGCAGAAAGCTAAGTTTACCTATTTGCAAAAGCATCCTGTAATCTTGCCGGCCAAGCATCATTTTGTTAAGTTAATAGTTAGAGTTGCGCATAATAAGGTGTTTCACGGTGGAATTAGTGAAACTCTCTTGGAAATTCGAGAGCGATACTGGCTCATCAAAGGGAGGCAGACAGTGAAGAACATCTTGAAAAAATGTGTGCTGTGCAAAAGATTCAATTCGCCATCGGGTGCACAAGTTACTGCTCCATTGCCAGCTGTTCGCGTAGAACAGTCTGATGTGTTCTCCGTTGTAGGAATCGACTTCGGAGGACCCCTCTACGTAAAGAATAGTGATGTTAAGCACTACATAGTTTTGTTCACGTGTGGTGTGACTCGGGCTCTTCATTTGGAACTCGTGAGCAGCTTAACTACCGAAACTTTTCTTATGGCACTTCGGCGTTTCATTAGTCGCCGAGGATTGTGCTCAATAATTTTGACCGACAATGCCAAGACTTTTAAGCGAAGTGATATTGAACTCAAGAATCTGTGGAGTGTGATTAGCCATCCCTTAGTTAAAGCTTTCTACGCACATCATCAAATCCGCTGGCAGTTTATCATCGAGCGAGCTGCTTGGTGGGGCGGTTTCTACGAAAGACTTATTCGGTCAGTAAAACTTGCTGTAAGAAAGACTGTAGGTAAGACAACCTTATCTCGTGAAGAACTGGAGACTCTGTTGATTGAAATTGAAGGAGTTATTAATTCTCGCCCTCTTACTTATGTTTTTTCTAATATAAATGAACCTGAACCACTAACTCCTTCTCACATGATTTTAGGCCGTAGAGTAAATAGTTTACCACCTGCCAGGCTTGATTTTGATTCTAACTTATCGAACAGGAAAATTTTGATAAAAAAATTTAACTACCGGGAAAGATTACTAAGTATGTTTTGGAACAAATGGGCCAAAGAGTATGTATTTTTGTTAAAATCTGCTCATTGTGTAAAAAACACTAAAAAAATTCACGAATTTAATGTTAACGATATTGTTTTAGTTCATGATGAAAAGTTGCCCAGGCATTTTTGGAAATTGGGGAAAATTCTTGAGGTATTCCCTGGCAGGGATGGTAAAATACGTTCTTGTAAAGTAAAAATTCAAAATTCAATAATAAAGCGACCAGTTCAGTTATTATATAATTTGGAACTTAATGAATGATTTATTTGTTATGATACGAATTTATTACTATTGAATGTTTTGAATTTTATTTCGATTGTTATTTCTGATTTGTACTTATTTCAAAGTTTGTAATGAACCCCTAGGTCATTCGGGGGGGAATTTGTTGAAACTTAACTGTAACCGTAAAGAATGGGCAGTGCTTATAAAGGCGCATGCGCCTCTGCCGAGTGGCTGTTCTGTTTTGATTTTGGTTTTGTATGTGTTCTGTGCTGTGTAAGTCCATGTCTTGTGTCGTTCAATAAAGTGTGTTCATGGAAAACGTCTGATGTTTGGCTCAACATGCGAAATTTGATTTAAGAATTAACATTTTTGAATTTTTTTTTTTTTTTCCATGAATTTGCCAAAAGTATTGCGCGCCTATCAATAGGGAAATTTCAGTTTCATTTGATTCATTTATGTTTGACAATTGAATGCCTTTAGCATTAAGTGCGTTTTTTAACTTATTTGACGGTGTTTTAAATGGGGTACCTGAAATAAACTCACTCAACAAAGCTTCTATCCTAATTTTCTTTTCGGGATCACGCGTATTGCTAAGAGTAAATTGCACAACATCGTATTTCTTGTGTAACGGTTCTCGCGAACCAAACGTGTACACCAACAAATCTTCCTGTCTTATAACGGGCAATTTTAATTCATTAGCTAAATCCTTTTTCAAAAAGCACCTCTGTGACGCGTTATCCAGCAATAAATTTATTTCCTTTTTACACGAATCATGCTCTAAAACTGCATTGCAAGTTTCCAATAGTACCTCATCACAACCAGCAGTGTTTACATTCGTGCATGAAATTATTTTTGCAGGACTTTCAGAATTTTTGCCTACCGAACTGAGATTTACGCCAGTTCCCGGGGAGGGCAAAACTGCTTATCCGCTTCACATATTAATTCTGAGTGGCGTTTTTTACATTTGCTACAAGCCTGCCTTGCTTTACAAGTCCGAAATATGTGACCGCGAGATAAGCAAAGATAACAAAGACCATTTTTTCTTAATGATAATTTCCTATCTTCAGTAGATAACGGACAGCATTCTGAACTATGATTATTTTGGTTTTCTGTGGTACAAAACGCGCATTTGTTAACATTGACAACAAACGCAGAGGTTGTGGGAATTTTATTTTTACCAAATGAAGAATCTATTTTGTTTTTATTAGATGGTCCCGGTTTCTGATTAAACCTTTCGATAGAGTTACTTTTAGTTTCTTTGCGTAAGTCCGAGTCATAAGAATTCATTAAATGTGCATTCCGTTCACGACACTCAATTTCAATCTTCAAAAAGTTCAACAAGTCTGAAATTACATTTCTTGCTTTCCCATATGATTTTCGCGTAAATTCTAACGATAAATCCCGAGGAATTGATTTTAGCAATATTGGGTAAAGCAATGCACTGTACGAATCAGGATTTACCCCATTATTTTGTAACCCCCGAATATTGATTTCACATTCGGCATACAGTTTTCGCAAATTTACAATATCAAAAGATTTACGAACAGGATTTAAATTAAGCAATTTAGACATGTGTGTGTCAATGATTATATCAGTTCTACCAAATTGTTCTTTCAATATGTTAATTGCTAGTTTGTAATTTTCAGAGTTTAAAGTTAAACCTCTAACTGCTATTTCGGCCTCGTTAACTAAATAGGACTTTAAATAGTTAAACTTTTCTACATCACTCAATTTTACGTTATTGTGAATAGTGGTTTCGAATTGGGAAAAGAAATCATTAAATTTTAAAATATCTCCATCGAATTGGGGAATTTGCAACTGAGGAATTCTAAGGTTGCATTGCTCATTTTCAACAGCTTCCCTCGCTGAATTTCGCATTGCAAAATCTCGTTTTTGGAGAATTTTACTCACCCGAACTTTGCAGGTTATGATTAAATCCTGGTATTCTAATTGCCGTTCATTTTCCTTCTCAAGGTCATCTGTATCGACCAACTTCATTATTTCTTCGTCTATTTTTTTCAGTTGTTGTTCCTTATCTAGAAGCGTAGCATATTTTTCTTCAATGATATCAACGGACATTCTGTCGCCATTCGCCATTTCTTTATCAATGGCCTTACTTGCTTCTGTTGTTGCCTTTCTTATAGGCGTTCGAATTTTCTTCAGAACTTCAACATCCATTTCGAAGTAAAATTTCAAAATTTTTAATCTAAAGGCCTTCCCAGGTTTCAGGCACCAAAAATGTTAATTCTTAAATCAAATTTCGCATGTTGAGCCAAACATCAGACGTTTTCCATGAACACACTTTATTGAACGACACAAGACATGGACTTACACAGCACAGAACACATACAAAACCAAAATCAAAACAGAACAGCCACTCGGCAGAGGCGCATGCGCCTTTATAAGCACTGCCCATTCTTTACGGTTACAGTTAAGTTTCAACACAAGCCAAACGATTCTAAAATGGTTAATCTCGAGAAATATTTTATCAACGGAAATCAACTTTTCATGTTGTTACCATGGTTACGTTTTTATTTCGTTTATTTGTTTCGTTCTTTTTCCCTTAATAATTTTAAAAATGTATTTGTTTTTGTAGCAATCCAAACTCCAAGCCTTATTAAAATTTGTCAAATGAAATATAATAAAATCATGATAAGATGGCACCTGTCAATCAAATGAGAAATCGAGTCCTTTCTTTAAAAAAGGTAGAGAATGAAGAAACTGGCGCGTACCATTTTTGTGAGTTTAGAGATATTTTGTCGATCTGACGAGTTGTGTACACAAGAGGGAAACATTGTTTAACTAAATGAGGTCAAAAAAGAAACAACATGATAGTAAACCATTCTAAATTTATCGTCTGGCAAAACATATTTTATTTCCTTTTTTTTAATTTCAATATAAATTGCAGTAAATGGCTTGAGTGAACGAGTTTGGCTTTTAATTTATTATTTGCTGGTTGATGTTTGCCGATGTTTATTGTTTTTATTATCATGGTGAAGAATAATGCACGAAATTTCTATTATTTTGTTTTTGAAGTTAGGAAAGAAAACTTTCTTCTTCTTTTAAACTTTGGTAAGATTTCTGTGAGCAGCAAAATTGTTCTTATTTTCTCTTTTGGCTTATTTTTGTGCACTCCCCTTGGGGTTGCATTCAAATTTCCCCAAGGGGGTTTTTACCCCTTTTATGGGGTAAATCAGTGTTAATTTCAATGCAGACAAAAGTGATATGAATTGGCGCAAACACTTGGCGAAATATCGAAAAGCTTTTAGTCGCCAAGTGTTCGACGCCAATTTGGCGACAGATCACCAAGTTGGCGACAAATTTAGCGGAAAAATATTTTTTTTTTTTTTTTTGGGTTCAATTTGGCGCTATTGGCGATATTTTGCAAAAAATCCACTGAATGATGTTACAATCGGTGATATTTAGGAAATTAATCATTGTAAAGCATTTTTTTGCATTGTTTCGTGGCAAACTAGGGATGTAAATGTTTGAATTGTTATCTTGCTCACTCCAAGCACTATTTTAGCACTTAAGGCATCTACTAAGAAATTTACACGTAAAAAGAAGTAATGTGGGGTTCATACCAAATTTTTATATCATTCTTTGAAAGAATTATAGTTGAATTATAACTAAAATAGAGTATTTTTTCTGCCATATCATTTTTTACAAATGAATTCTTAAGTTTATACCACGGGCAAAGCCGTGCGGGTACCGCTAGTACTCCTATAAACTATGTTAACCG